>JAQQSK010007128.1:0-14116 GCA_028658325.1 Potorous gilbertii
ATTGGCAAAACTACACAGATATGGCCTATATTGAATTGCCTGCCTTCCCAAAGGGAATGGATGGAGAGGGACGGATGGGGAGAAGTTGGAACTCAAACTTTTAGGAATAACTGTTGAGTATTGTTCTTGCTACTGGGAAATAAGAAATACAGGTAATGGGGAATAGAAAGTTATCTGGCCCTACAGGACAAAAGAGAAGATGGGGACAAGAGAAGGGAGGGAAGATAGAAGAGAGGGCAGATTGGTGATAGGGGAAATTAGAATACTCAGTGTACTGGGTTGGGGGAGGGGACAAATGGGGAGAAAATTTTGGAACCCAAAATTTTGTGAAAATGAATGTAAAAAGTTAAATAAATAAATTTAGATTAAAAAAATTTAGAACTCTAATAGGTTGCAAAATATATATTTTGTTGTTGTTCAGTCTTTTCAGTCACTTCTGACTCTTTATGACCCCATTTGGGGATTTCTTGGCAGACTTACTGGAGCGGCTTGCCATTTCCTTCTCCAGCCCATTTTACAAATGAAGAAACTGAGGCAAATGGGATTAAGTGACTTGTCCAGGTTCACACAGCTAGTTAGTGTCTGAAGCCAGATTTGAATTCAGGAAGATGTCTTCCTGATTCTAGTCCTGGGGCTCTATCCCCTGTGCTTCCTAATAGGTAAACATGTAAATACGTACATACACACATAAACACATACATACATAAGTATATACATACACAATATATATATATGCATGGCATCTATATACACACACACACACACATATATATATACTCACACATACCCATATACATACATACACACACATATATACACATGTGTGTGTGTATATATATATATATATATATATATATATATATATATATATATATGCACACACATAGCTATGTGTCCACATTTATGAAAGAAATCTGATAATTCAAGAAAGAGAGTCAACTAAGGTCTGGAGCAATTATGGAATGAAACCCTTGCAGTAGAGAAAGAGAATTTATCTCTTCTTCCATGCCCCTAATCAACCATGTAATCAGAGCTACTTAGCTAGAAGGAGAGATCCCATCCATCAGATGAAAAGTCAGTCTGAGAGAATTCAAGACCCAGTTTAAGGAGCAGAGACACTTCACAAAGACTTTGATACAGAGAGTCAGTGATCTGAGGGAGGAGGCATCTTCAAGGAACATGAAAGCAGACAACAAAGAAGAAGGATGTATATGGACTCAAGAGAGAACTAGTCTTGGCAATTGAGAATTGGGTTACCAAAAAGTCCTTTCGGTTCCAGGGTTGTGAGTGACCTTGGCAGGTGTGTTATTTATATGTGCATCTCAATGCCATTGTATTCTGTATGGGCTCATTGTTCCTATGGACACAGTATATATCTATGGGACAGTGTGTCTCAATTTTCTGAGTAGAGGGAACATTTGGAACTACTGTTTTTTACTATATTATCTAAGTTAATTCCTTTGCTAAGAGGTAATTGAGTCTTCTGACTGACTTTTAATGGGAAGCAAACTAGTGGGTGCTCATGAGCAGGACCCTGGACCAGTTGAGTGTTCTTAGAAACTTAGAGTAACAGTTTCCTTTTGGATACCCAATTAATGAAAATTCAAGATGGGGCAAAATCCAGAGTAAGAGTTAACAAAAAACAAACAGAATAGGTAAAAAAGTAAAGTGTGTGGAATAGCATTGTATTTAAGGAAATATAGGCAGGTGAAGAAATATAGAAACTAATGGAAAAAAGAATTTGGGTGAAAATAAACAGAGGCAAAAGACAAAACTGATTTTCCATAAACCACCTGTTTCCCAAACTCTATTATGCAGGCTTTCCATTATCTAGGAATGTTTCCTGCCCAAAGAAGAGCAGTATATAATTTCTAGACTTATCTAAATGATTATTTTATCATCAAAAAACTGAAAAACTAAAGAGAGGGATTTCTTTTCTGTCTTTGATTCTCACCAACATTATTGCTTGGAAAGTATAATGGGAAACAGAGAAACACCTCTATCTTAGAATATGTGATAAAGTAAAAGAAAGTCAGGAATAGTTGATATACACCTAGATTTTGGGAGAGCAGGTCTCAAAAGTTTTAGAAGAGTAGTTGGATTCCATTGCCTAAAACTCTACAGTGGACATCATCCCAGGAGGATTGGAAAGTTCTTAGAATTGAAATTCTGAGGCCACATAGATAGACAGATGGGCACACACACACAAACAACACACTTCAAATGGAGAATTGTTTATTATTTTTATTAACTGATGCAGATATGTATGTAGCTTCAGCTGCTTAAATTTTTAAAACATATATATGTGTAATAGAGATTGGCACATATGCAGAGTACCTCTGACAGCATCTAGCCATGTGGAGAGGCTGGGGAGTCTGCTTCCAGACTTGTGATGAAATGTAACAGAAGTGTAATGAAAAGACTTGGAAAGACTTTGTAGGATGCATAGACATCCTGCAACTGGTTTCAATCATCTAACTGTGTGATCCATGGCAGCTATGGTGCCAATTGTGGCCCTGGAATTTAGAGTGCTTTTAAAAAGTCTTAGTTAACTTTGGCCACTCATTCTCTTCAGTTGTTCTTTTCATTGTAGATCTAAGGCTTCTTTCCTCTCTGAGGACAATATATGACCCCATAAAATGGATCTTGACTCTTTGTGCATTTGTTTCGTTCTATTTGAGGTAAAGGAATTGGAGGCTCTAACCTGATGAGTTTCTTTCTTTTTTAAACAAATTATATTTTATTTTATTCGATGAGTAAAAATCCACCTTATCCCTCCCTGCCATCTTTTCCTTACTGAGAACTAAGGAAAAACAAAGCCATTGTTACAAACATGTCCAGGAAAACAAAGTAAATTTCGATATTGGCCATATCCAAAAAATATGTCTCCTTTTGTGCTTTGAGTACTTCACTTCTCTATCCTTCAGGAATCATAGTTGATCGTTCCACTGATTAGAGTTCCCAATTCTTTCAAAGTAGTTTGTCTTTACCATATCGTTGTCTTTGTATAAATTGTTCTACTTCTGTTCACTTCAGGCTGCATCAGCTCATATCAGGTCTCTCTGAAACCATCCCCTTCATCATTTCTTGCAGCACAATAGTATTCCATTACATTTAAATACTATAAATTGTTTAGTTATTCCTCAATTTGTGGGTGCCCACCTTACATCCCCATACTGTGCCACCTCAAAAGGGCTATAAATATTTTTGAACATCCTTAGGATTTGTTTTGTTTAGGGTTAATTCCTCCCCGAATCTACCTTCTCTCTAATTCTCCCTTCTTCCCTTTCATTCCTGTTTCCCTGTTGATTGAAATGCATTTCTGCACCCAATTCTATACGGTATCTTTGACCAGATCAAATGAGAGTGAAGTTCAAGTGTTAGCCATTCCCTACCCCCACTTGCCTCCTTTTTTGTATAGATATGCATTAGATTATGAACTCTCTGAGGATAGGACTGGAAAAATTACTCACTTAGACTTTTCCTTATATTTCCTCATCAGAATTCAGTCTGGTGTGTTTTTCAGATCTTTTTGGAGGCATTTGGGGGCAGGAAGTAGATTGTCTTTGAATTGCTTTCTGCTACTCTGCTGTCTTGGTTTCCTGCCAACCTTACAAATTTGGAAAAGTCTGAAGAATACCCATCTGGGCCTCTGGACATCTCAGTGTCAAAGTTTTACAGCCAGCTTAGTATCGTCAATACCTCAAGGAACAAGAATGATCTTTGGTCAGTGGTAGTTGAGACAAGGACTCAGCCAAGGTCTTTCTACACTGGAAGTGAATTTGAGAGGAAGGACATTGTATAGAAACTGCTCTAATAATGACCCCATTTTTCAGAAACCAAGGTGGGATAGGGAAGAGTGTAGCTCTCAAAGTGTTAGGAGGAAATGTTTGTACTTTTGTTCTTGCTATATCTTTGAAGTAAATATCTCTGTAAAATCTCATTCATGTTAACTGGTTAAATGGAACTGTGGTGCTGCTCATTGGAATATAACAGGGATAGGAGTTTGAGCCAATAACATTAGGTAAGAAATACCTTCAACTCTCAGGGTGGCCCTAGAACTCTCAAGGGAAGATGTAGCTAGCCTCCCTTTTAGTGAGTGAGCGCAAAGCATTTTCCTTACATTTGGAAAAAGAGATGCAGACTATTAATAATCATTTGAAGGATAATTCCAAATCATTAATTAATTAATAAAAGAGTTACAAAATAAAACAACTCCAAGGTTTTACTCACATCAAGCAAGTTGACAAAGATAACAAAAAGATGATCTATGTTGGAGGGACTGTGGAAAGATAAGAACATTAATGCATTCTTGGCAGAGCTAGCTATGGTCCAGTCACTCTTTAAAGCAATTTCGATAGTGACTAACGTGTCCATACCTTTTGACCTAGAGATCCTATTGCTAGGAATGTGTGTTACAAGGAAGTAAATAACTTAAAAAAAAATCCTGAAACACACCCCAATTCTTACAGTAGCACATATTACAGTAGTAAAGAATGGAAAACAAAGTAGATGCCTTGACTGGGGAATGATGATGATAAATGAATGTAATGGAACGTTAGTGTGCTGTCTAAGAAATAATGCAGAGTAGCTAGGTGGTACAGTGGATAGAGGTCTGTACCTAGAGTGAGGAAGACTTATCTTTGTGAGTTCAAATCTGGCCTCAGACACTTGCTAGCTGACTCTGGGCAACTCACTGAATCCTGTTTACCAGTTTCTCATTTATAAAATGAGCTGGAGAAGGAGATGTCAAACTCCACTATCTCTGCCAAGAAAATCCCAAATGGGGTCACAAAGTTGTGTTCACAACTGAACAAAGACAAAGAAATAATACATACCAGGACTACAAATGGTAGTGGGAAACTTACATGAACCGATTCTAAATGAAATAAGTAGAAGTAGGAAAACAATGTATACAGTGGTTACAATTTAATTAGAAAGAAGAAAAAAATAAAAAATCAATACTGAATACTTTGAAATTATAAAAACAAAGCTTAACTCAAAGAATAGATGTGAAAATAAATCTCCTTTCACTTATTGCTAGTCTGGGAGACTATGAGAGTGGAACACTACATATCATACCAGACTTGCTGATATGTTGGTTGACTTTGCTCAAATATTTTCTTCTGCTGTTATTTTGTTATAAGGGATGACTCAATAGAAAAGGGAGGGCAGAGAAATATAAAACATTCTCTGTGAGAAAGTGATGAGAAATGATTCTCAAACCCCAAATATGGGGAATGAAAGTAATGAAAAACCAAGTGAACAAGCAATAAAAATGTATAGTAATTTAAATTTAAAATTTTAATTTTTAAAGAGTTTTAAAAATACATATATGGAATATGGAAGCAAAGGAGGCTAAAAAAAAGGGCAGTCTATCAACCACAGGCCATTAAGCTTGCCTTCAATTTCTGACAAAATTCCAAAATTCTTAATAAAAGGAATGATGAGTAAGGAAATTGAAAAGAAGGAAGTGGTCACCAACATGACTAGCATGACTGACTTCTTCAACACCTGCCAGACTTACCTCATTTCCTTTTGTGACCAAGTTATGAGGCTGGAAATCAGGGGAAAATGCAAGAGATAGACACACTTAGCAAAGTACTTGACAAAGTACTTCACGCTATCACTATGGACAGGATGAGAGACAATGCTAGTCTACAATTAGCTGAATTCAAAACTGGACAAATGCCTGAATGCCTAGAGAAGTCATTATCAGTTTAACGTAAATTTGGAAGGAGGTTAGTTTCTAGTACAATAGCCCAAGGATCAGTGACTGGTTCTATGCTATTTAACATTTTTTATCAGTGATTTGAAAACAGGTAATGATAACGTGCTTATCAAACTTGTAGATGACACAAAGCTTGAGGGCTATCTAAAATGCTGAATCATAGGATCAAGTTCTAAAAATAGCTTGACAGGCTAGAATTCTGGCCTAACTGTAAAAAGATGGCATTTAATAGAAATAAATATAACTTCATATATTTGGGTTCCAAATTCAACTTCCCAGGAAGTGTGCTAGTTAGGGCACTAAACCTGGAGTCAGGAAGCCCTGAGTTCAAATGTGATCTCAGGCACTTTTAAACTGTGTGGCCCTAGGCAAGTCACTTAACTGCTGCTTGCCTTAGTTTCCTCATCTGTAAAATGAGGACAAAAATAATAGCACCTATATCTCGGAGTTGTTGTGAAGGTCAAAGATGAGAATATTTGTAAAGTGTTGAGCAGAGTACCTGGTACATGGCATACTTTATATTTGTTGTTCAGTCTTTTTTCATCATGTGTGACTCTTTCTTATGACCCTGTTTGGGGTTTTCCTGGCAAAGATACTAGGGTAGTTTGCCATTTACTTTACTAGCTCATTTTATAGATGAGGAAGCTGAGACAAACAGGGTTAAGTGACTTGCCCAGGGTCACACAGCTAGTAAGTGTTTGAGGCTGGTTTTGAATTCAGATCTTCCTAACTCGAGGCCTAGCACTCTAACCACTGTGCTACTGAGCTGCCCCTACATATTAGCTTCTTCTTCATCATCATCATTCATTTGGAAAAAATCTGGGTCTTTTCATGAACTGTAAGCTCAAAATAGGTCATTAGTACAATACGGCAGCCAGAACCCTAGGCCAGATTGGAAGGAATAACGTTAAAGATTTGGCAGGTAAGATAATCTTGAGATAGTCTGGTTTGGTTATTACCACGTGTGGTGAATTGTGTTCAGTTCCAGAAGCCACACTTCACGAAAATGGTGATAAGCCAAGTACATTCAAGGGAGAATGGCAGGAATGATAAGAAGCTGGAGTCCCCTTCACTGGAAGATTAATTGAGGGAACTGAAATGTTCAGTCTGCCAAAAAGAAGACATGGGAACTGTCTGTAAGTACTCAAGAGCATGCCACATGGAGGAGAGATGAGGTTTGTTCATGCCTTCAATAGCAGAATTAAAGCGATGATGGAAAACGCAAAGAGGCAAATAGTTTTAATTTAAGGGCAGTTTTTTTCCCCAAAATGAGAGCTACTCAGGAAGTAGTGGGCCTTCCCTCACTGGAAGCCTCTAGCCAAAGGGTGGAGGGAGACTTGTTGGTTATTGTGTATAGGGAGAATCTTGTTCAGGATGGGCTAGACAAGATGGCCCCCAAGGCTCCTTCCACCTCTAAAATGCTTATTTTTATTTCTGTCATTCAGTTTCCCATATAGAATGGGATGTCTCACAGTAATGATAGTTACTAAATAAAAGGGAAAAGAGACTATGGAAGAAAGTTACATTGTTTCCTAAAGAAACATAGGGATGTTGTCTCTTAAAGGAGAGGCAAAGGACTTGGAAAGGTTTTTTTTTTTAAATTAGTTAATTTATTTTTTAGTTTAGAACATTCAGTTCCACAAGCTTTTGAGTATTAAATTTTCTTCCCTTCCCTTCCTTCCCTCCTCCCCAGGACAGTGTACAATGTGATGTAGGCTGTACATATACATTCATATTAAACATATTATCATATTAAGGACTTGGAAAGTGTTAAGGGAAAATCATGGTTAGGAGAGACTTTAGTCATTGTCTAGTCCAGTGATCCTCAAAAACTTTTTGATCTCTCAGAAATTTTTAAACTCTTAAAAATTATTCAGGACCCCAAAGAGCTTTTGTTTATATTAATTCTTTTATTGGTATTTATTATATTGGAAATTAAAATGAACAAATTTTAGAAATATTTTATTCATTTAAAAAATAACAGTAGTGAACATGTTAATATAAATAACATTTTTATAAATTAGCTATATTTTCTAAAAGAAAATGAGTGAGAAAGGTGGCATTGCTTTACATTTTTGTAAGTGTAAATTGCAAATTACTTTTACACCATCCATGCAAATGTTAACTCAGTTGTTCCAGGATAAGCCAGGAAATTCAAAAAAGTTATTCAGCACTTTGAATAGATCACACCACTTGCATTTGTTGCCAGGCATTCACTTAGAGGTCTTCTATGACTAGATGGTGCTGATATCAGATGATATAAGCAAATTCAAGCAAGTACATGTCGACAGATCAGGCCCTTTGTAAGACAAGAGTAGGATTCTGCAGATGAAATATTAAATCAATCTTCATGTTTATAGCTAAATCATCAATTCACAGGTCATGCAGCCTCTGTAAAATTTCAATGAGAGTGAAAAATTCAAACAATATCATAATATTACTATGAAAATAGGTTTGACCTTGTATATACCCTGAAAGGGTATTAAGGACCCCCACAAGTCCCTAGATGACACTTATAGTCTATCCTCTTCAGATGACAGTATACCACCTGTCCTTTTCATCTTCAAATAATAGTGTGGTTCCCTGAGAAAAGGCTGCCACAAATTAACAGATTAATCTGTGTCTATATCCACTCAAAAATGTAACTCATAAGCTCTTGCCAATGTGTTTACCTTTATTAATTAGAGAGAATAATTAATTCAAAGAGAAGGCATTTAATGAAAAAGCATAGTAAGAAAAATAAAAATAAGATATTATCTCCATAAACCTAGGCTGAACTCTCCCCACAATATGCATGTTGTCAGTATAAGAACATTCTCGAAGAGAGCCATGACATCAGGAAGGTGATACATGCAAGTGAGTTGGATTTATGTGAGGGAGGGCTGTGCAAAGTCACCAGCCTCGCTTTCAGGAGTCATCTGGATCCAGTAGCCAGATATAAATCAGGACAACTAGAGCTGGTCCCATGGTCATGGTTATGATGGTCAGAGTCCTCTTTGAGGACAAAGGACAAAGAGCATCCTCTGTGAAAAGGAGATGCCTATTGGGGACTTCCTTCCTTCCTTCCCTCCTTCCTTCCTTTTCCTCTCATTCCCTCCTTCCTTCCTTTTCCTCTCGTTCCCTCCTTCCTTCCTTCCTGACTTCCTGCCTTCCTTCTTTTTTCTTTCCCTAAGTCTACATAGGGTATCACACCCTTACCTGTGGGTGCTTGTCCAAAGGGAATGTAAATTTTCAATCTCTAAAATATTTTTTCTCCTTTTTTCTTAAAGATCAGCCTTAATGCCAAATCATTCTATCTCTCATTGATTGGGCAACAACAGGTTCCTGGTCAAGCTCTGCTTGGTCATTGTCTGGGCCCTGATTGGCTCAGAATGACTATAAATAGCAATTGTTTCTGTTTTGGCCAGAAACCCTGAGGGTCTTCCTCTCTCAGATCTAATTTTTTTTAAAGAGGTCATTCTTTGCTTCATTTTTTATTAAGCCTTAATCACTTAATAGGCTTTGCCTCAGTCAAACTGAGACCTATTAAGCACCTTAGCTTGCAAAGGCCAAGGATCCCACTGCATCCTGGGCCATCTCCAGTCATCCCGAGCTATATCTGACCACTGGACCCAGATGGCTCCTGAGGTGAAAGTGAAGCTGGTGACTTTGCATAGCCCTCCTTCACTTAAACCCAATCACTTGCATGCCATGGCATCACCTTCCTTATGCCATGGTCTTCTTGCAGAACAAAAGACAAATAGCAACAGTAGTAGCAGCTTTATTATGTGACCAGCAAAATCTAAAACCTTTTCAGACTTTAAACTCCCTTACATAAAGATGAGAAAACTAAGTCCCAGAGAGATAAAGTGACTTAAAGTTACACAAGTCTACAAGTAAGGAAGTCAATAAAATCAAAGTACTGCTTATCCTTATCTCATATGAATCCTCTTCCCCACTAGCTGGTATGATAGAGGACGAGGCCTGAAGTAAAGTTCAAATTCAGTCTCAGACACGTACTAACTTTGTGACCCAGAGCAAGTTGCTCAATTTCTGTTTGCCTCAGTTTCCTCAACTTTAAAATATGAACAATAATAAAAACAGCACCTACTCCCAAGGTTGTTGAGAGGATCAAGAGATGACATCTGTGAAATGCTGACACAATGCTTGGCACCCACTAGGAACTCAATAAATGCTGCTCGTTCTCTTTTTTCTTCATTCTGTATTAGAGGAAGGGGTGGCCTTTCTCCTTACCTAGGCAAACAAGCACCCTTGATCCCATCCTTCCTTCTCTAGCCTTTCTAAATTATCCTTTCTATCTCAATTTCTCACTAATTTTTAATCTCCCCCAATCTATCAGCTGTTTCTCCGATACCTACAAGCTTGGCTAAGTCTCTTCTAACCTTGAAGTGCCCTCACTTGATGCTCCCCTTCCTGCTACGTTTCATCCTCTAGCTTTCTTCCTGTTCTCTACTAAAATTGCCTAGGAAGCCATTTATACTCAGTGCCTCTACTTCTTCTCCTGCTACTTGACACTGAACCCTTTGCAATCTGGCTTCTGACCTATTTGATTGAAATTATTCTCTTCCAAGTCGCCAGTGCTGAGTCTCCAGGGCTTTCCCCATCCTCATCTTTCTTGACCCCTCAGCTGCATGTGATGGTGCAATGACCCTCTTCTAAGAGACTCTCTCCTCCCCAGGTTCTTGTGGCACCACTCTCTCCTGGGCCTCTGCCTAACCCCTCTTCAGTCCCTTTTGCTGAATTATCATCTAGGTCACACACACTAATTATGGGGTGTCCTACAAGGCTTGGCCTTTGCCCTTTTCTCTTCTCCCTCTAAACTAACTCTCCTCAGCCCCAGCAAGTGCAGTTATCACCTACGCAGGTGATCATCAGATCTTTATCCAGCCTTAGTCTCTTCTGAGCTCCAGTCTTTTCAACACCAACTGTCTTTTGAACATCTCAAGCAAGTCACACTAGAGGCATCTGAAATTCAATCTGTCCAGAATAAAACTCATTGTCTTTCCTCCAACTCCCTCCCCACTTTCAAACTTCCCTCTTGCTCTAAAGGGCATGGTAATCCTCCCAAATACCTAGGTTTGCAACCTTGGTGACTTCCTCTGTCTAAATATCTTAGTGACTCCTCTCTTGCATTCACTCCACATGGCCAATCAAGTGCAAAGTCTCAAAATTTTACATCTCCCCTGGGGATGCTTCCACCTCTTTGTTTTCCAGTTTCTCCACTCTCATAGCTGCTACCCTGACTCAGGCCTTTATTATCTCAAGCCTGGACTATTGCTGTAGTCTGCTGGTTGTTCTCCCTGACTCAAATCTCCTCTCACTCCATTCCAACTGCCATTCAGCTGCCAAAGTGAACTTCCTAAGCCAAATTCTGACCATGTCACGCCCCTACTCAATAAACTCAATGGCTCTCTATTAGCTTCAAGACTAAATATAAAATCCTCTGATGGCATTTAAAGCCCTTTACATCCTACCCTCTTTCTACCTTTCCATTCTTCTTATATTTAAATACTAAATAGTAATTGTTTCTCTTTTACCCAGGAACCCTGAGGGTCTTCTCCTCCCAGTTTGATTTTTTTTTCTTAAAGGGGCCAGACCTTGAGCAACTATTTAAAGAAGTGTATTCATTGAACAGGTGTATCTTACTCAAAGTGAGAATGCTATAAGATCTTAGCCTGAAAGGGCCAGGGCATTGCATCCTGGGCCATCTCCAGTCATCCTGATGAATATCTGACCACTGGATCCAGATGGCTTTGAGAGGAGAAAATGATGACCTTGCATAGCCCTCCCTCATTCAAATCAAAGTCAACTGCAAGTCATGTCATCATCTTGATGTCATGGCCCTTTTCAAGAAGGAAGGACAAAACACAACAACAACCACCACACTTCTCCTCACTCCCCTATACACTCTGTTATTTGGTTACACTGGCTTATTGCTGCTCCTTGCATAAAACCCTTTATCTCTGGACTTGCCTTTTCACGGGCTGTCCCCCGTTCTCTCACCGTCCTCCCTCCTCACCTCTACCTCCTGGCTTTAAGACTCAGTTCAAATTTAAGACTTTAAGACTAATTTTACATATTTATACCTATTTGTTGGTAATGGTAGTCACAATGGAAGGGAGAAGGGAATAGAAATATATAAATATAAAAAGAAGTTGTACATGGTGGATTTGTAGTTTCATATGTAATCATCTTTTTTATTGTACTATGTTATGGAAATGTTTTAGTCCATAAATTAAAAATTAAAATTAAAAGAATTTCTAAAAAAAGAATTTAAGAATTCAAATCTCATCCTCTGCAGGAGATATTCCTACTTCGGGTGTCTTCTTTTCCTTGACCTATATATATCTTGTATGTATAATTATTTGTATGTTGTCATCCATACGAGTTCCTTTAAGGCAGAGACTTCATTTTTGCATTTCTTTGCATTTCATTGCTTGGCACAGAAACTGGCACATAGTATGCACTTAATAAATGATTGTTGACTGATGATAAAAATAAAGTCCATCCAAAATAATTTGGATTTGTTAGCACAGTATTTCTTCTAAACTTAGCAGACTCAGCATTAAGCAAAGGTAACTTTATGAGGTTCTAAGAATTTGCAAATGGCTATAATTTAGTAGTAACTCACATTAATATAGTGCTTTAAGGCTTGCCAAACATTTTTCTCTCAATAAGTCCATGAGGTAGATAGCAGAAATATTAATATCTTCATCTTACAGATTATGAACATTAGCCTTCAATAGTTTAACTGACAAGTCCAGAATCACACTGCTGCTCAGTGTTGGAAGTAATATTTGAACCCAGATCTTTTTTTTAAAATAATATTTTATTTTTCCCCTACTTACATGTGAAAACAATTTTTAAACTTTTAAAAAAAAAGTTTTGAGTTCCAAATTCTATTAATCTCCCTCCCCCATCCATTTCCATATTAGTCATTTTGTGTAAGGATTTGAATTTTTTGAAAAATAAGAGAAAGAAAGGAAGGAAAGAAGAAAGAAAGAAAAAGAAAGGAAGAAAGGAAGAAGGGAGGGAAGGAGAGAGGGAGGAAGGAAGGAAAGAAGGAAAAAAGAAAAAATAGCATATTTCAGTCTGTATTCAAACAATATCAGTTCTTTCTCTGATGGTGGATAGCATGCTTCATCATTAGTTCTTTGGGATTATCTTAGATCACTGTACTGCTGAGAACAGCTAAGTCATTCACAGTTCTTTATCATACAATGTTGCTGTTACTGTGTACAATGTTCTCCTGGTTCTGCTCACTTCACTCAGCATCAGTTCATGTAAGTCTTTCCAGGTTTTTCTGAAATCTGCCTGCTCATCATTTCTTATGGAACATCCATTATGTTCATATACCACAACTTGTTCAGGCATCCCCCAATTGATGGGCATCCCATCAACTTCCAATTCTTTGCCACCACACAAAGAGCTGCTATAAATATTTTTGTACAAATAGGTCCTTTTATCTTTTTTTAAAATCTCTTTGGTATATAGACTTAAAAGTGTTATTTCTGGATCAAAGGGTATGCACAATTTGATAGCCCTTTGGGCATAGTTCCAAATTGCTTTCCACAATGGTTGGGCCAGAACTCACATCTTTTGGTTGCAAGTCTGGTACATCGTTATGCTACATTGACTCAAGACCTCAACAACTGTCTCTAACTAAGATATATTCTAACATTTATCAGTGTTTTATATGTTTCATAATCACCATTAATTTTATTTAAGATATTGTTGGTACTGGACATTAGTGACCTCGTAGCCAAGTGATGCAGTAGATAGACCACTGGGCCTAGAATCAGGAAAACTTGAATTCAAATCCAGCATCCTATACTTACTAGTCATGTGTCCTTCGGCAATCACTTAATCTCTGTTTGCCTCAATTTTCTCAGTTGTAAAATGAGGATAATAAAGTACATACCTCCCAGCTTGTTGTGAGGATCCAATGAAATAATATCTGTAAAGCACTTAGTACAGGTTGTTGTGAGGATCCGATGAGATAATATCTGTAAAGCACTTAGTACAGGTTGTTGTGAGGATCCAATGAGATAGTATTTGTAAAGCACTTAGTACAGGTTGTTGTGAGGATCCGATGAGATAGTATTTGTAAAGCACTTAGTACAGCTTGTTGTGAGGATCCAATGAGATAATATTTGTAAAGCACTTAGTACAGGTTGTTGTGAGGATCCAATGAGATACCAATGAGATAATATTTGTAAAGCACTTAGTACAGGTTGTTGTGAGGATCCAGTGAGATAATATTTGTAAAGCACTTAGTACAGGTTGTTGTGAGGATCCAATGAGATAGTATTTGTAAAGCACTTAGTACAGGTTGTTGTGAGGATCCGATGAGATAATATTTGTAAAGCACTTAGTACAGGTTGT
>JAQQSK010007129.1:0-14115 GCA_028658325.1 Potorous gilbertii
AATGAGGCCTTTGTCCCCAAGCTTAGCCGTAAAAATTTTTTCCCAATTTACTACATCCCTTCGAATTTTGGATGCATTGAGTTTGGTTGTGCAAAATCTTTTCAGTTTAATGTAGTCAAAATTATCCATCTTGCATTTCAAAATTCATTCTATCAAAATTACATCTAATGTATATCTAATCACCTAAATTTTCGCCGGTATTTCTCCTCCATTCTCTCCCAGTAAGCTATCCTAGGAGAAAAAGCAAACAAAAAAAACAAACAAAAAACATAACTATGTTTTAAGAGAAAAAAGTCAGCAAAACTGATCAATTTTTTTAAAAAAAGAATTTATATGTGTATGTGTGTGCGTGCGTGTGTGTATGTGTGTGTGTGTGTGTGTGTGTGTGTGTGTGTGTGTGTGGCAAACCTGTGGAATTCCTGCTCCTTCAAAGGAGTAGGAGGGTGTGTCATACCAATATATCTTCTTTGAAGTCATGTTTTATCTTTGTAATTTTGTTACATTCACTTTAAATTTGTGTGCTACTGTTGTTCTTTCACCTTATACCATGATGTTCATTCACACACACACACACACACACATGCACCCACATAGATATATGTACATATGCACACATAGATATCTGTATATCTGTGTGTATATATATTACATACATATATACACATATATATGTATATATTACACATACATACACATAAACATAGAATTTCCTGCCTCTGCTTACTTCTTGGTGAATCAGTTCACATAACTTTTTCCATACTTCTCCATATTTATCATATTTGTCATTTCTTCAAAAACTGTTATATTATATCAAGGTGAAATAATTTATTTAGATATTCAATAACCAGTGGATATCTACTTTGTTTCCAATTCCTTGCTACCACACATGCAAAAAAAAAGTGCTGCTAGGAATATTTTATTGTAAAAGAGAAATTTATTTTTGTCAATAAATTACCTTATTGGGGTATATGCCTAATGGTGAAATTTCTGGGTCAAAGGTATGGAAATTTTCATCACTTTATTTACATAATTCTAAATGGCTTTCCAAAACTGTTATATCAGTTCACAGCTGCAACAACAGCACAGTAGTGTGCTTATATTTCTATCCTTCCTTGAATGTTGACTATTCAAATCTTTTTTCATCTTTTCCAATTTGCTAAGTGTGAGGTGAAATATATCAATTATTTTGATTTACATTTCTCTTAGTATTAGGGATTTGAAACACTCTTTTACATAATTGTACTAGTTTGGAATAATTCTTTTGAGAAATATTTGTTCATATAATTTGAATCCTTTATCAAATGAGAAATAACTTTTGGTCACTTATCTTTATAGCTTGGATACTGTAGGAGACCCAGCTGTTGACACTAGCATTGTCTTGTTCAGGTTAGATTTCAGATACCCATAAGTGGTTGAACATTTAAGAGAAAGGAGGTTTACCTACCTTTCATTTTGTTTGTATATTCTCAGTTTTGTTAGTATAGAGCTATACATAGTAGGTTCCAAAATTATTTTAGTTTTTTTTACTGAATGTGATCTTCAACTTGTTTATTTCCTGTAATATTGGTTTGGTTTTCTGCCTTCTTCTCTTTAATAACATTGCTAAAGTTTCATCCATGTCTTAATGCTATCTAAAATACTATAACTTCTGCAGACTTCTTGGCTTCTAATTTATCTGTTTCTTCTCTATATTTAATATCTCCTCTTTTATGATTAAGTTTTCAGTTGGATTTCTAAGTTTTTAAAAATCTATATTCAATTAATTAATCCCTTCTTTTTCAGTTTTTTAATAATCTGTTTTACTGACATGCATAGGAAAATATCAAAATTTTTCTTCTTTAAAGAACATTTTTGCTTTATCATCATCCACTCACTTTTAGCCTTTTTCATAACTGTCATTGTTTATGCAAAATTTTCTCCATAATTCATCTTTCCCACGAAATTAATAATTTTCACTCATATTTCAGGTTTCTTTTAAAATTCTCAGTTTGGGTCCATGTATATTGTTTGTGCTCTGTGAACTGTCTCATAATTTTACTGTTTGTAGGGCATAAAATATCATTATTTCTGATTAAATAAGTTAACATAGGAAAAATGTTTTGCAAAACTTAGGTAACTATTAAATATTAGTTTAATAGTATGATCATCCTTATTATTTCCATTTTTTTGGAGTAGCTTTGTGTCTTAATATCTGCATCATTATTTTTGGTAAAATTTGATAAATATTTTCAAAAATATTTTAATAAAATTTTAACAAAATTTGAACATTAAAATATGGAAATTACTTTATCATTTAGAATTCCTATTTTTTCAAAAGATAGCTTTTATCTCTAGTTTCTTCTTTTTCAATTTTTCAATTTCATTTTTGTTTATTTTTTCTATTAGATTTGTTCAAAACTGAGAATACATTAAAGTCTCCTACTGTCATTGCATTCCTATGCAGGCCTTCTTATAATTCAATTAATTTTTTCTGTCATCAAATGAAAAACTATGACATTTAGACCAGACAAACTAAATATTGAGATTACTTTGTTGTCTAGAATTCCTTTAAACTTAATATAATTTCCTTTAAGATTTTTTTCTCATGAATTTTGTTTTTATTTCTTCTGATGGTATGATTGTAATTTATGCTTTATCTCAATACATCCAATGCATAGGAAACTTTATTTTTCTTCCTTTTGTTTATTTTGTGTACATTTTAGCATTTTAGTTGAGTTTCTTGTTGGAAAAAAGTAAAAGGTTTTATTTTTTATTCACTATTTCAATCTTTCATTTTATAGGATTATTTAATCCTTCCACTTGGAGTTTTATTTCCTTCTACTTGTATCTTTAACATTGCTTTTTTTTCTGAATTAAAATTTTTGGCATAGTTCCCCTTCCTCTTTTAATACAGTGTATTGTCACTTCAGTTATTTTCACTATATCTAATTAGCAACCCTCATTACATTGACTTATCCTTCATCCTTTTCCCCCATTTGTCACTCATTTCTCTAGTTTTGGAGTTCTACTTATATTTTTTCCTGTGTTCCTTTTAATTATCTGAAGTTTTCTCTTGTTTTCCTGTCAGTTACTTAAATTTACCCCACCTCTCCTTTTATTTTGCTAATCATTTTTTCATTTTCTAAAAGATTAGAATTTCTTCTCAAATTTCTGTCTACTCTTAATTTTTATATTTTGAATCATCTTCTTTATACTTATAGTTAATACTTATTTTTCTTTAGTTTCTGTTAAAGTACTGATTTTGAGGTCCCTCTTCTAAACTATTTCTATTTGCGTGTACATTTTTCCCCTCCCTCACTCTTGGCAGCATTAATTCCTGTAGGAGTTTCTGAGCATTGAAAAATTTTCCTACGACAATAATTTCCCCTGTCCCTTATTGTGCATTCTAATTTGACTCTACTATATTCTGCATGACCATTTTTTCCTTCTTATTTGTTATTAAATCTATATCCATACCATGAAATCTTTCTTGATGTGAATGTTCCACAGGAGCTCCAATTTATCTTCTCCTTAGGATGGTGTCTATGGACATATTATCTTGTTTCAATGTAATGATGTCTTTGAATATCAAATCTTTACAGATTGTGTCCATCATTAAATTCTCATCTCTTAGTACAGAATCTCATCCTATGGAAGTTTTCTTCTAACAGACCTTTTCCCACAATGAACCAGATGGTTTTTTCTTTTGTTTTCACTGTTCCATTCCTTACTTTGCCATCTCTCTTGTAGACCTTCTTCTTCTTGAAGTTACAGAAGTAACTTTCACTTCATTTTTTACCACTGACTTGCTTGAGGTATCGTGTATTTCCTTCTATTTTCCCTTTCTTTCATTTTATAAACATTCCCATTCTATTGTTAATCCCTTAAACATCGGTTCATCTAGAGCAGAGGTTCTCAAACTTATTTAGCCTATTCCCCGCTTTTATAAAAAAATATATATAAAATATATATATTTAAATGGCACATCTTAAATTTTGTAATTTATTGTAAATTTGTGAGGGGTTGCTCCTGCACTGAAATTCTGAAGCAACATCATGTAACTGTATAGTATATTGTAAACAAATCATTAAATACACATATTCCTGGTGATGCATGCTGGACTTGCCAACAATGGCCTACACACTCAACTACCAAGACTAGCTCATTAAGACCTATCAGTAGACTTGACCACTGACTTGCATTTTGTATGTTTATTGGGAACATAATGTAATTACTCCTACTTTAAATCTATTACACAGAAGATGAACATACATGAATGGCTTTTCAATATTTTCTTATCTTTTCTTACTTCTTTATGTTTTCACCCTCCTTTGTTTTTATTCAATGCCCCCAAATTGTGCCCAAGTTACCATTGCCCTCCTAGATCATTCCAGTGTTCTCCAGGGGGTGGTATCACCCACTTTGGGAACCTCTGATAAAGAGGAAGGTGATTGTGAGGTTTAGTTCATGACATTTCAGATCTGTTCCTCTACCATTATTTCTACTGTTTTAATATGGTGATTTTATGTTTATCTAAGTATACCATAAGAGTGAAATTAACTTAATGATGCCTTTGTTGTTATTTCTCTTTTTAAAAACTCCATAACTATCTATTTAAAAAATAAATATTAACTAGAATTGTAGTGATTTGTTTCATTACTGGTATTTCCTTGGTACTTCTTTGTTTCTTTTTTCTTTTTTTGACGTGTTTGTAAGGCAAATTGTCTTTTTAGATTTTTTGTTATATGATTCATTGTTGGGTAATCATTCAAAACTGGAAGGACCTGTTTTTGAGTAAAGAGTGGAAAAAAAGGCTGTCTTATGAGTCACAACATTAGCTTACATTATATCTCCAATACATTTCTCTTACGTATTCTCTTCTTTCTACTCACATGACTGCCACTCTTATTTAGCCCCTCATCTCTTTTTGTCTGGTCTATTTTATTTTAATTTTAATTGCATCCTAATTGCTCTGTATACCTTAAGTTTGCTCTAATAGAGTCAATAGTTCCACAGTCACCAAAATAATGTTTCTAAAGGACAAATCTGAGAGTGTTGTCTTCCTGGTCATCAAATTTCAATAGATCTCTTGCTCCCAAGATCATTTATAAGCTTCTTTGTCTGGAATCTTTCCCCATCCCAGTCTGGCCTAATCTATTTGCCCGAGTTTTTTTGAAAACAAGCATCTATCTCACAGGGCTACTGTGAGGATAAAATGATATGATATTTGTAAACTACCTAGCAAATAGTAGGTAATTAACAAATACTTTTTTTTCTTCCTTCCTATAGTTCATTTCACAGGAGGATGTGAATGATCAGGAGGCCTCCAAGTTTATTGCTTGTATTGCCCAATGGAATATCTCCAAAGAAAGTATTCCACTGGTAAGAGATTGAAGTTTCATGTTTGGTTAACAGTAGTAATCCTACTAAGGTTTGAGATCTGAGGAAAAAAGTTATCTTGTCAATGAAGAAAATATAACACATTCTTACCCACTATAAGTTATTACTGTAAAGAGAATATGAAAATCAGCCCCCCCCCCAAAACTCTAAATAATAGGATTTAGATTTTGGCCTCTCCAGTTCTAAGAATGTGGATTAGGTCCTTATATTAAATTATAATCTTTAATAGGCCTTAGGAATTGCTCACCATGCCTCCTAGATGTTGGCAAAATGTCATTTTAGAAAGGGTCCAATTATATGGCAAATGGTCTGTTTTCCCTTTCAATTGTTACATTATCTGAATCATTATAGAACTTAAATTAAAAAACAACAACAACAACACATATTCTAGCAGTAATTTCCAGTGAATATCACATTATTTAATGACATTAAAGCTTGTATATTCAGAGATGGCAGGTGAGAATGAATGAAGTGTGATTGAATATGCAAATGCATGAAGGAAGTAAGGTGGATTGTATTTCATTTGCCTGTTTCTTTCTTTTAAGGTAATAGTGATGATAGCAGTCTCTCTGAAGGTGAAATTCTATCTTGGTGAGTATTGAGAGGAAAAGTTAGAAATGTATGAGGGGACAGATTATAGAAAACTTTGCTTAAAGATTAAAGTGTTTGGACTTCACTTATAAAAAAAACACTGTATGTCCTAAACAGAGAAGAGGTATGATAAAAAAGGAATATTGTAGAAAGACAAATTTGGCAATTGCATTATATGGGTTTGTGAGTGTAGAGACTATGAACAGAGAGATCTGTTAGGAAATAATCAACATAGTTACAATATACAATAAAAGTCTAAATTTATAAAAGTGGCATCAAGTCTAAAAAGGGGAGTATTATAGGACCATATATTAGAGATATAATGGCCTTTAAATTTCTTCATTTTATAGATGAGGCAACTGAGATTCCAGAAAGGTCAGGGAACTTGTTCAAGGTCACACAGGTAGTGAGTGTCAGAAACATGATTTGAACCCAGGTTGTCTAATTCCAAATCAGTTATTCTTTCTGTATGCCATAAACAAAATAATTAGAAAGGAAGAATCAGTAAGACATGCTGAAATTTTAAGCTAGATGGTTAGAAAATATTTTTTTAAACAGTGAAGTATAGAAGGGGCTAGTTTTAAAGCTAAGATAGTAAGTTCAATTTTAGGTATAATATTAACTGTAATATGACAGAGGAGATTAAAAGGAAAATGTCATTGAAATATATAAATATGTCAAGCAATATCTTGGTATTCCTGTATGATTAATACAGTAAAGGCTTAAACTGAAGAGGTTTGAGTGGGAATCCACGATGATGATGAAGATTCGAAGTTAACCAAAGTCAATGACACAAAGGCCTGAATGACCTCCCCACCTCTTTTGTCCTTAACTATTATATTAGTAATATTTATACTGTGAATCATTTATTAGATACATATTCTCCCTGTAAGAGAAAGATTGTTCTTGAAATAAGGAAGACCTGGATTGATATTTTGCCTATGAAACACTACTAGTGTGATCATGGGAAAATCACTTAACTTTTTAGTAAGCCAGAGAATTCCATAACACTAAAAGTTATAGATAGGTTACTTATCTGCATCTGCATATATCTGCTATATATTCTCATTTTTCTATGCATTTAAGAAGTATAATTCAAAGTATGTTGCTAACAGCAATTTGCCAATTCTTTTGACTTGAAAGTTATCTCTTAAATCAGTTAATTGGTATCCTGGAAATTAGCCTAAAACTATGTGGTTGACTTTTTAGTAGGCATTTTGACTTCATGGGGCAGTCAATTTTCTAAAGGATTTTCTGATTGCAAAGAAAAATGACAAATATATTTGGGAAACATATTACTTATATTTCTATTTGTTTCTTCTTTTATCAAGCAAGAATTTAATTTTTGCAGAGAGAAGAAGGAGCCACGTGGCATAATATATGAAAAGGGAATTTGCTTTCATTCATTTTCATATCCAACTTTTGATTTGAGTGAGACTTCCATTTACCTAGTGTCTTCGTTAGCTAATCATCATGTTTGCTGTGTGTATTTTGGAGATTTGTACTTTGATATGACCTCCAACCACTTTCTAAATAAAACAGAGTAATATAATTTTAAATATCTTCCTAAATATCAACAAAAGAGGACATTCAAGTAAAACATAAGATTATGTGGAGGGCACTCAACCTCTTGGAACACTGCAAAATTTACATAAACTGTAAGGTGTCTAAGACCAAAGCTGTTTATGGAGAGAATGACAATCATTTTCTGTTTTGTGATTTAAAAAAAAAATCTAATATATTGGAAAAAGAAAAAGGAAAAGGGAAAAGAAGCACACTGACCAACATTTACAGTACTATTGGTAACAAACTATTTCCATATAGCTTTCATTCATATTTATAGCAGCAGAAAATCTTGATGGGTTTCCTTAGTGTTGTACTGCTATTTCCCTAATCCAGAGTCAAAAGAAAAGCCAAGAAGTGTTAGAGGAGTTACTTAAGGAATTTTATCCTTGACATTGGAAAGGTTTTGGGAAAACTACAAGGATGCCAATAGTACTGGACAAAGAATTATAATTTTGTCACATTTTTAAGTTTATTGCTGTTTTTATATGTGTGTTCATGCTCATCCCCCTGGGAACAATGTCCCTTCTGGGAAGGTCACTTGACTGGACTCCAGAGGAGTAGCTTTACTAACAGCTTGACTCTTGATAAACAAGACTAACTCTCTAGTCTCACAGTGTCTTGTTTTTTAAAGAACCTCCAGAGACTGAACTTTGTCCAGCAATTAGATAACTGCCTTCTAACTCTAGATACATCAGAGAACTTTTTCATACTTGGTAAAGAAGGAATAAAGAACTAAGCCTTCTTATATTTTAAAATCTGAATATCTTACTGTTTTGATCACTGGTCTTTGTATTCTGGGCTGAGTGCAAATCAACTTACGTGATCTATCCTGATAAACTTTCCCTCCCTCCCTTCAAACAAACTATTGTACTGCAGAAAGTGCTGAGATAACTACCTGGTTGTACATAACCCCCCTTTTTATTTTAGTCATTTATTCAGTATAATTTCTCACTATTTTCCATTATCCTTGGACTATGTTACCAATCCTCAAAAAGTGTCTTATTTTTTTCTATTTTCCTGCATTTCCTGCAACAATGACTATTTCCTCTTTGTCATCCTTACCAATTTTCTGGTGTTTGTGGTGAAACCACAAAAATATTTGGTTTTCATGTTTTCTTACCATTATTAAGTTGGAACACTTCTTCATTTACATTTACAATTCACTTGTATTTCCTCTTGAGAACTGCTTGTTCATGAACTTTAGCAATTTAACAACTGAGGGAAGGATCATATATTTACTTTAATTCCCTATACATATTCGAGGGGGAAAACATGCATAATAACACACTGAAACTTTGTTACTTTCCTCCTATTAGCATTATACTATAGAAAGGGCATGTTTGGGATCAAATTATTTAAATAATGCTTCACTTTATTAATGAGTAAAAG
Organism: Potorous gilbertii; assembly: GCA_028658325.1. Taxonomy (NCBI): domain Eukaryota; kingdom Metazoa; phylum Chordata; class Mammalia; order Diprotodontia; family Potoroidae; genus Potorous; species Potorous gilbertii. The sequence goes on from JAQQSK010007129.1 coordinate 8,926, forward strand.
TACAATATCAGAAAACGTGAATTGCATTGATGGAATCTTTCATAATGGTTACAGATTAAGGAAACAATGTTCCAAGGAAGAAATAGTAGCTTGATATAGTGAAATGATGCACTTTATGTGAGAAAGTTGATTTCAATAGACTCAGTGTAAATTTTAAAATGATTCATCAATGAGAGTTTTATGTGCTTCAGAAAATTTATTCTTCAAAAATAAATTGGAATAATTTATATATATGTATATACATATACATATGTATATAAATATATATTTGTATGTTTATATTTGTATATATAGTGTGTGCATTTATATATATACATATATATGTATATGCGTATATATATGTATGTGTGTATAAAACAGGCAATCTTTTTTAGATATTTTAGAAATTAGAGATAATTTAGTCCAACCCGCTTATTTAAAGATGAAATAATTGTCTTGCACAAGACAATTGCATGTCCAAGATTAAACAGTTGGTTGGTGGTAGGCAAATAATTTAAATGCAAATTTCTTTCATCCTGTTATTATTTGTCACATATAGTTCATTGCAGACATCTACCTTAAAAAGACTAGAAATGGAAGAAAAACCAAATGAATCTGGATAACAATGGAGTAACGTAAATATTTACATGAAATGAATAAATTAAGGAATTATATATCCTTCCCTTTTATTTTTAGCTAGAAGAGCCAGATAACTGAGGCAAATATGTAAAAACAACTTGTAAGATAAGGTATCTTACTTTAGTGCTAAATTTCATACTTCAAGAGGTTCTGATTTAATCAGTATTGAATACTCATTCTACCAATGCAAATACTATCTCTTCAAGATTTAAAATAGATCGTCTTTGCAAGTTACACTAGCAGGAAAGTCATTATCTCCTGAACCAGTCTTCATTTTTCCCCCTTTCATCTCACACTCTCTAATTTGGGGTAGGGAGGTAGTAGAATAGCAATTAGAATTGGACATTGAGGTGTTCAAATTATTAAGGTAAAAGATGGTAATATATGCTGTCATTTCACAGAGACAAAATCCTATTGTTTCATTGTTGGCCATCCAATGACACAAGTATGAGGAATATAGACCAAGAATAAAGTTCTGTGTAGGCATCTACTTGAAGTAGGTATCAGCACATTAACCAAATGTTTCTGCAAGCACTGTGATTCTTTAAAACCTCCTAAAATAAGTAGAGCATTTATTTGCATAATGAAGTAAGGTCATAGAATCATAGCTATGGAAAGGAAAAAAGTCTAGTTTTCCCAAACTCAGGCACCTAAAAGTGTTTCTAATTCTATTTCTCCTCAGAATATGAAAAAAAATTCTCAAAAAATTAACAAAATGAAATTTGAACACATTTTTACTGGAAAAAATGATAAAGTTTTACCTTTAAAGGCAAAAGTGGGGGAAAACTCAGGCAAATCATAAATTTGCTGCATTTTTTAGAAAATAAGCAAGAAAGAAACTAGACAAAAAGGCAGTCACTAACTATAGTCTTGCAAGTATAACAATAGCATCTAGGTGCAACAACTTCCACAATAAGGTATATTTCTTATTACTTTATGTGAAAACCCATTATTTAAGCATTTTGCATGAAGTTAGTATATTTATATCTTCCTTTTCTCTAAATTTTTCAGTTTGCATTATTAATACCCCATTTGAGTTAGTTAATGTTAAATTGTAACATTGGTGTATAATATTTTTTTCTAATTTTTATCCCCAGCTTTGCACCAATGCTGATCTTTGTTCGAAACACATACTTGATCTGACTTAACACAGGAAGTTAATTCAGAATGACCCAAACATTCACTTCTTTCCATGAAAATATAAATGACTTATTTTTTATAGCACCAACTTCTTTCCTTTACAAGCACCTCCCAATTATTTTCTCTCAGAAACTATTCCTTCATGGGTAGGCATAAAATTGATCTTCCATATCTCCACTGTCATAGTAGGTCTGGATTTATTATTTGAATAAATCTATGGAAAGTGTGAACCCAAGTGATAATAAACTTATCTAATATGTATTGAAGCAAATATTGATCAAGGGCATTAGATTAGGTGAAAGAAGTCTTTGATCAATTAGGAAGGAATAGCAACCACTCTATATAGAAGAGTGTAGTTATGATGTTGATATTGAATGGTATTGACTAAAGAGAATCATGTCCAGTTTATAATTCAGCATTCCAGTGGGAAACTAGAAGAAAAGGAGTATCAGGACCCTGAGAGAGAACAGCTTTCAGATGGAGGGTGAGAGAAAGTTCCTTGACTCCATTTTTGTCTCCACATTTTCTCTTGTCCCACCCTACTTGTCCACCTGCTGCAGGTAAGTGGAAAATGATCTTGTTAATCACTTAAAGCCATAAAATTTGTTCTTCTCATTAGCATCCTAGTAGAATCCCTAGGAACAACACCAACTGACAGTAGTGTCTACATAAGTTGCCAAGTACAAATTATACACATAGAAAAAAATCTTCAGGATTTTACAAGGAGCCCAGATAAAAACTACACAATCCTAAAAGGGAATCTTTAAGGTGCTCCCCAGAAGTAGAAAATTAGTTCCAACAAATAGAAGCATCTCTATCCTCTGACTAATAGTTGATCCTAATAGGCTTATCACCAAGAAACCCATCATCATGGTGGAAATTCCTTCAGCTTTAGTATTTACACTTTCTTAGCACCCTCAATTGCTTTTACCTCTCTGGAGCCTGGAGGGCAGAGCAAAAACTTACTCCCATCACTTCTATTTATAGAGAACTCAAATCTCAACCATATCTTCATTTGCCACCAACAATTCTATTTGACTCTAACTCCACTATCATATACCAAAAGTTCCCCCTTCCGCTTTTCAGTTTTGTTATGCATGTTTCTTTTTCTGTTAGATTGTCAGCCCCTTGAGGAAGGAAGTACCACTCTTCTTATTTGAGAATTTAAGGCTTAGCACAGTGTCTGGGACATAGTAGAAACTTAATAAATGTTTATCATATTATAATTTCTAATTTTTATATATTTATTAAAGTTAATATGTAAGGAATTCAATCTGCCAAAATTTTAATAGATTGCTTTAAGTTGTACCTACTTAGATTAATTTTCATTTATTTGATCAAAATTAGGGAATTTTCACAATATGGTCATGTATTTCTACCCTAGTTGCTAAATTTCAGAACCTTACTTTTGCATGATTGAATTTTAAATTCTGCCTTTTTTAAGATTAAATATATGCATTCCACTTACTTCCCCTTCCACTTTGATACCACATTTGCAATTGTATAGTAGTTCAAGCTTCATTCACTTAACGTTTTGTGGGAGGTGGGGGAGATGGAGCCAAAATGGTGGAATAACAGCAAGGACTTGCTAGAACTCTTTCTACAAACTGAGCCAAATATCTGTAAGAATGACTCTAAACAAATTATGGGTCTTCAGTACCCATAGAATGATGGAGTGAAGAAAATATCCAACCCAAGAAAGCTTAAAAGGTCTCTGGGAAGTGTCTGTTGCGTTACCCTGGAAGCAGAGCACAGTGTGGGCTGCTCTGGCAAAGCAGGGACATGAGCAAACCTTGCGGGGGGACTGAATCTCAAGCACCTGTAGAGGTTTCCAGACTTCACAACCCCAAAAGATCCAGAACCAATTGGAAGGTCAGTGGAAAACATCTGCGGGACCTGTGTGAGAGAGCAGAGTTGTCAGGGCCCAATGCCAGAGGGGTGGAGGGGATAGAGCAGGTAGCATCAGCAGAAACAGCAGCAGAGGCACAGTCAGGGACAGAAGGAGTGGCAGCTACTATTTCTTGATTTCCAGGCCCACAGATTGTAGGGGGATCAAGTAGCTGATAGTACACTATCTACCTGCACTGGAAGCAGAGAACCACCTTGACAAAGAGCTGAAAAGTCAAATAAACAGCTGAGAAAATGAGCAAAAATCAGAAAAAAAAATAACCTATAGAATCTTACTTTGGTGACAAGGAAGACCAAAGTATACATACAAAACACAACAAAGTCAAAACTTCTCCATCCAAAATCTCCATGAAAAATATTAATAGGGTCTCAGGCCATGGAGAAACTGAAAAAAAAAATATTTTTTGGGGGGAGGACCCAAGATGGCAGAGTAGAAAGACACATTTATGCTAGCTCTGAAACCACAGCCTATAAAATATCTGTAAAGAACTCCTAACAAATTCTGGAGCAGTGGAAGCCACAGAACAACAGAGTGGAGGAGACTTCTGTTCCAGAAAGACCCGAAAAACCCTCACCAAACGTCCATCATACATGGGACCAGAGTGGAACCCAGCCCAACCTAGGTCGAGCAGCCCCAGGAGGAGCAGATCTGAGCAGGCTTCAGGGACGGAATCTCCAGTGGCCAAGGGGATCCTTCCACCCACAGGTGCTGCAGGTCAGTGAGAGAGAATTCCAGGCTGGCCAAGAGGGTAGCAAGAGGGTCTCCATAACGCAGGCCCCCTCAGGAGGCAGCGGGAGAGGCAGCAGGCAGCCAGAGGCTCCGGGAGCACACAGTAGCTCTGCAGCAGCTCCATTACAGAAGGTCTCTGCATAAACCCGCTGAGGGAACTGAGCCTGGGAGGCGGCCCTGCCCCCACCTGAGAACCTGATTTAATCTTAACCTGAATAGCAGCCAGGACTGCAGGTGAAAGCCCTGAGGCTGGGAAGCAGCATTTGAATCTCAGACCCCAAGCACTAGCTGGGCAGATCTAGGTGTGGGTGGACAGGAATCTCAGAAGTCAAGTAACTGGCTGGGAAAATGCCCAGAAAAGGGGAAAAAAAATAAGAACATTGAAAGTTACTTTCTTGGTGACCAGATGTTAGCCCCTTTCCTTCTTGAGGAGTAGGAACAAAGCTTACCATCAGGTAAAGACATAAGAGTCAAGGCCTCTGTATCCCAATCATCTGAAATAGATATCCAATGGGCTTAGACCATGGAAGAGCTCAAAAAGGATTTTGAAAATCAAGTTAGACAGGTGGAGGAAAAACTGGGAAGAGAAATGAAAGAGATGCAAGAAAAGCATGAAAAACGGGTCAATACCTTGATAAAGGAGACCCAAAAAATGCTGAAGAAAATAACACCTTGAAAAATAGGCTAACTCAATTGGCAAAAGATGTTCACAAAGCCAATGAGGAGAAGAATGCTTTCAAAAGCAGAATTAGCCAAGTGGAAAAAGAGGTGCAAAAGCTCACTGAAGAAAATAG
>JAQQSK010007130.1:0-14115 GCA_028658325.1 Potorous gilbertii
AAATGTCAAATCATGCTAATTGGGTCCACTACAAATTAATGTGATCTAATCTCAACTAAGCACTTACAGCAGCAATGAAATTATTCAACTTTTCCATAATTGATTCATCCCACTCTATACAGTAGTTATTCCAAACCTCGTATTTACTCAAGCCTCATGGCACCCTCAACCCTAACCATTTCAGCTGAGGCCCTCAACTCATATTACCCTGAAAAAAGGAGACCTCTCTCTTCTCCCTACTCCCTCCTAATCTCATATCACTCAGACTTTTTTTCCATTATTTCCTTCATTCTTGTCTCACGTGAAGAGGGGGCTCTTCTCTTTGCCAATGCAAAGACTGTACAAATACTGTTGATCCCATTTCCTTGGGTCTTTTTTATGTTCCAAATGTGATTAATTTATTTTGCTCTAATGCAAAACCAAAGTAGCACAGAGACCAATCTGATGAAAGGTCATGGAAAAGTGGTATAGTATATGTAGGACACGAGTTACTCATTGGAGAATCGGGTCATTTCCTTTGTAATTGACACTACACTGTCAATGAAGAACAAATTTAAAATAATACTGAGAAACTAAACTAAAATGTGGCATAATCATTACACCTTCCATGTATCAAGTATTTCTTCTTATAAGAGAAAAATTATCTTCTTCCAAAACCTCCAGATTTCAGCACGGTGGCACTACAACAATTCCTTGGAAGAATAAAAAAGTTCACATGGCTGAAGTTTCACAAAAGAATATTAAAATCAAAGCAGAGTGGATTCATTTCTCATCATTTCCAAAGATAGATTTGATACTTTACTTAAAAACTGTATTAAGCTTCCAGTTCAAATCCCACCCAAGATTATGACCTAGATTGAAGTTTTTTTATCAGTTTAAGTTGAGAGCACCAATTTTACACCTGATCATGGAGTCCAAGTATATCCTAGTCTGATAAGGCTTGCATTATGCATTTTACCAAAGAGAAATTTTTTGTTCCAACTTGTACTTAGTAGCAATGTCAAAACAGATATTATTACTGGTAGCTGTCCAAGCAAGACTTATTGAAGTTTCAGTCTTTCTCATTAACCTTTTGATAGATAGATCCTCCAAATTCAGTGCCATCATTCACATGTGTGCAGCTGGATGGCAGCAGCCTTGAAATCCAGGACAAAATTATTTTGAGACAGTTTGGATTTGACCATGTCAAAATTCATCTGATAGCCAGCAAGACAGCCTTCATAGGCTAATACAACCCAACAACAGATAGTTGGACAAGAAATCAATGTCAACATTTCCACCAAGACTAAAACAGCCCCATTTATAGGAGGCCTTTATTTTCCTGCTCTTTTCTCTTGTGTTTGGTACAAATTTAGTGTCAGGTCACCTTTAAAACATCAGCTGATTTATTCTCCATGATGATTTATGTCCCCAGGATATTTTCTGTGTTCCATTTTTGAATGGAGGCAAGCCTGTAGTCACAAATCTTATACTTGGTTTCCAAATGACATGAAGCTTTACCTGTGTAAATGACCCAAAGTGGCAAATTCCACTCCCTGGAAGACTTGATTTTAAGATCTATTTTAAACATACCAAACCATATCCTTTGTTGAAGACATTTTTGGTAGCCTTTACTAGGTGTCACAGTAATTTGGTTTGTTACACATTTCTTTCAAGTATGTCTGCTCAGGAAGCATCTGTGACCTTAGTCTGTAGCCAAGGAGGGAAGGGGAGTGAGAGGGTGCTAATATCCTTGAAGGTGCCAACTCTCCCCTTCTGATCTTCTGCAGCAGATTGGTCCTTTTCTTTAATTTCTCTATTTACTGAGTCATTTCCTGCTGACAAATACACTCATGTCTTAACCATCCTTCAAACAACAACAAAACCCTTACTTGGTCTTACCATCTCCTATAGCTGTTATCCCATATACATCCTCGATCTTCTTGGCTAGACCTTTTAAAAATCCATTTGCTCAAGGTGCCTTTAGTTTCTCTTTCCTCACTCTCTTCTAAACTCACTGAAATCTAGTTTATGGTGCCATAGTTGAACTGAAACTGCTGTCTCCAAAGTCATTTAATTGCCAGCTCTAATGGCCTTTTCTCAATCCTCATCTTTGAGGACCTATATGCAGTATTTGACTCTGTTGATGACTTTTTCCTGGATATTCTCTCCCTCCTAGGTTTTTGTGACCCTCTTTGTTCTGATTCTCCTCCTATCTGAATCCTCAGGCTCCTTTGCTGTATCTTCATCCATTTCATGCCCACTAACCTCAGATGTCCCCTAAGGCTCCATCTCTTTTTCTCTTCCTTTTATCCCTGAGAGCTTCCTACAACTGATGAAATGACATGTCCAGTTACTTTAAAACATAATTACAAAATGTACATATGTGTTCGTATTACATGCATGTACATATACAACATGTATGTATATATGTATGTTTCTATCCCATTAATTTGCCAAAGCACTTTGTATACATTATTTGGTTTGTGTCACCCTGCTGACAGTATACATTTTCTCACTTAGGGACCTCATTAGTTTCTGTAGATCTGATTATCATTGCAATACAGATTATTCACAGGTCTATACAGTCTGTCTCCTGAGTTTCAGTCAGATATGACCGACTGTCTTTTGGATGTCCTAGAGAAACCTCAAATTCATTATATCCAAAACAGACCTCATTATCTTTCCTCCCAAGCCCTCATCTCTATCTAATCTACCTATTCATGTTAAGTACCATGCTACTATCTGCCCCCTCCCCTGGTTTACAATTTCTGTGTCTTTCCTTCACGTTCACCTCACATATTGAATCTATTGCCAATCTCACTGTTTCTGCCTTTAAAAAATCTCTAGTAGTTATCTCCTCTCTACTAGAACAGCCCCCACTCTGATTCAAACCTTCATCACTTCTCACCTGAACTATTGTAATAACTTATTTCCTTGTCTCAGTTTTCTCCCCATTACAATTCAAAAAGGTTTTACTAAAAGGTGTATCTAAGCGTGTCCCTCTCCCCTTATCTACACTTGTCAATTCCATTGTCTCCCTATTACCTGTAGGATATATATGTGTGTGTACATGTAGATATATGTTATCTATACATGTATGTATATACATGTATACCTACTCATACACATACATATATGTATTTATTTAGTCTAGGAGGGGAAGACCCTCTGAATTTCTGGCCACAACAGAAAACAACTGCTATTTGCACTCATTCTAAGTCATCAAATCTAAACAATGAGCCACAGACGCTGGGCTGGGGACTATTAGTTCAAAGAAAGCTGGGATAATTTGGCTTTAAAAGCATAGTTAAGTAGTTCCATTTGAAACACAACACAAACCTGTTAAAAGCCTGTTTTTTCAGAGCTATATTTCAAGAAATCACAAATGAAAACTGCACAGAGAAAAAAGTAAAATGAAAAATTCGTGACCAAAATTATATTCCTGTGGACAGAGCACACACATGTAAGGATGGAGTGCCTGGATTGGAGAGAGGAACCACATTTGATGAGGGAAGAAGGAGAAGGAGGAGGAGGAGAAACATCTCCCAAATTCTGTTCAAATTGGCAACTACTACTACTCTCAGGGTTCTAGGGATAACTTTCAGAGACTGTGCTTCTCCTGCTGTAGGTCCTGAGTGCCACATGCAGTAGTCCCCAGTGACAGTCCTTCAATAGACTGACTTTTGATCTAGACTTATTCTTCAGTGGAATGGACACTGACATCAGCATTTGCTAATTCCCGAAAAAATTAGAAACAAAATACTCATGACCTAGCTTTCTTAAAAGGCTAAATATGGTGATGATGGAGAAAAAATTTCATAGTTTACAGTTCCCAGATTTGGCACTAGAAGAGACCTCAGAGGATATTATTTTAGAGGTGAGGAATTTATGTCTAGAGAAGTTGTCACTTGCCCAAGGTCATATAGGCAATAAATGACAGAACTTGAACCAAAAAAATCTACAACTCTGGAGTTAGAATCAGCTCTTCCTGGTCCCTATGGCTTTGAGATCCACAAAGGAGCTGAAAGAAAGTATTAGTATTGATTAAAACATAAATAACATTTATTTCAATTAAAATATTAAATAATTATTTTAATTGCATTAGGCTATTTTTTATAAACTTTTTGTGTTGAGAGCAATGCAGATTAAGTGATTTTTTCCTTTACAGGTATTAAAATTGTTCATTTCATTCCCAGCTTAACTCATTTTTGGGGTTGCTTCCCCTCCTCAGCAGCCTTACCTCCTCTCCATCATGCCAGCTCCCCTTTTTGTTTTGTTTTCCCTATTAAAATATAAACTGCTTGAGAGATGATGATCATCTTGTTTTCTTGAATTTGTATCCCCAGTGCTTTGCACAGTACCTGATATATAGTAAGTTCTCAATAATTGTTCTGTCTATCATTCATTCATCTAACATCTATCTCTCTGTCTGTCTCTCTGACAGTAGAGAGAGTTAAGAGTCTAGAGTCACGAAGACCCAAATTCAAATTTGGCCGTATACTCTTGTATACTTGTATGACCATGGGTGACTCACTTAGCTTTTGTTTACCTTCGTTTCCTCAACTGTAAAATGGGAATAATAGCAGTACCTACTTCCCAGGGTAGTTGTAAGAATCAAATGGGCTGATTATCTGTAAAATGTTTAGCACAGAGCCTAGCACATAGTAGGCACCAAATAAATACGTATTCCCTCCCTCTATAGGGTACGGTGGCTAGAATATTAGACAATGACTCAGGAAGGATCTAAGTTCAAATCTGTCCTCAGATAATTATTAGTTATGAATCCCTGGATCAATCACTTATCTCCTGGCTTCATTAGCTTCCTCACCTAGACAATAGTACCTATTGTGTTGAAAATAAAATGAGATAATATAAGATGCCCCAAAAATCTAAGTACAATTTTAAGCTACAAAAACTGTATTTGCAAAGCACTTTTCAAGCCTTCAAGTTCTATGTAAATGCCAGCCATTATTCTTGTTGTGGTTGTTTACCCAGCTTTAGTAATAATTGCTAGTCTCCTGGCTAAAAAGTTAAGAAAAAGGGTTTATTTGGAACTTTAGTGCTTATATGCAAACTAGCCATGATTCTAGACTTCTCTTCTGTTCCCTTTAGCAAAGGATTGGGGCAGAGATACGGGAAGAGCAAGGGAAGGATAAAGCTGTTCATCCCCTCTAGAGCATTGGATTTGGAGTCATAGGACCTAGGTTTGAATGCCACCACTGATTCTTTCTAGCTGACCTTGTGCAAGGAAGGTACTTATCCCCTGTGAGCCTCAATGAGCAGTCTGGACCACATGACCTCTGCTAAGACTGAGGCCCCTTCCAACATGACATGACATCTAGGGGTCCTGTGATTATGACCTTTCTGACTGAGGCTGGGGTTCTGTCTTGAGGTATGGGAGGGAGGAGGCTCATCCTAGTGGGGATGATTCCTGCCATCCCTGCCACTGACTCAAGGTGGATCAGCCAAAATTTTGTGCCCTGGTTCCTATCTCTGACCCAGGTAGGGCCTGGGGTTGGCTTCCAGTTGCACCGAAGACATCTTGATGGAGAGGGAAGCATCTGCAATGCCTGTCAAGAGGGCACGAGTGATGGGCTGATGTGAATACCAGGCTATTTCCCTCTCCCTGGCTGCATACTAGGCTCTGGGGCAGCATTCTAATGCCTGTGGCTTCCTGTGATTCATAATCACTGGAGACTGTTGTTGAATCATTGTCCTGATGAAGACGTAATAATTCTTGACATGGAAATTTAATAACTCCCTATGCTTAATCTTCCCTAACTGTAGAAAAAAATTAGTGAGCCTGGTTGGAAACCACCCAGGTCTTCCAACACTCATCCCACAAAGCAAAGCGATCTAAGAGTGATCTATCTTGGGACTGAGTTTTCCGAGTCAAGTTTTCCCATCCTGGGTGTCTGCACTCTCTTCTTGGGCCTTTGGGGCAGAGTAGCTTTACATTGGTCTTTGAAGAAAAATAGGTAGCATTGATTACATGGTTGAAGATACTTAGGAGGGTCTGACCTTGATAAATTAATCTCCTTGATATGACTATAGCTCTTATTCCTTCTTTAGGGCAAGTTCCACTGGTTTTCAGATTTTGCATTATGCTTCTCCCCAGCCTTGTTTAATTGCATTCCTGGATAGAGCAACAGAAAACACACACTAGAGGTCCTAAACTGTTTTTGTGTTATGGATGCCTTGGTAGTCTGGTGATATCTTATGGATCCCTTCTCAGAAGAATGCTTTTAAGTGAGCCAAGTCAAATATATGATTACATAGGAAACCAATTACATTAAAATCTAGTTATAAAAATAATACAAAAATAAATTTACAGATTCTCTGAAATCTGTTTACAAATCCCTTGAGGATGTGTGGACCCCAGCGTAAGACTCTCTGATCTATTCTGAGAACGAGGAGGTTCTCCTTTATTGTCAGGAAATCTCTTTGACAATCAGTACACATTTATTAAGCCGGGAACTAAGATAAGTGCAGCTGAGTTTTTTCTCTTTACTCCTGCTTAGTCTTATCCTATACCTTAAAACAAAACAAAACCAAAAACCTTACAACGATAGAACCTTCCCAGGTAAGAACTCTTGTATGATTAAACTATGGATTTACATTGTTGTTGTTTCGCCTCTGTACTCAAAGAGGATCAATGACATCACAATGGTGGGGTCAAGGAACAGTGTGTTCAGCTGTGGCTGATGAGTCCAATAGAAGCTTAGAAGGCTCTCTACCACAGGGTGGACACAAATGGGATGGAGATGGCTTGTACTATTACCATCCTGCATCATAAAGACACTGGCTTCTCTCCTGTTCCATTTGCCTTTTGTATGTGTGTGTGGGGGGGTGGGGTTTGATTTCAGAAGTGAAGTTGGAGGGATGACATAGTGAAAAACCAGATATGATCCAGCTGCCCTTCCTTTGTCCTCATTTTACTCATTGACACAACCAGGGAGGCAAGGCAATGGAGCTTTAGGAGCTAGAAGTCAGTGACTGCTGTCAGTGGCACTAATGAGAACAGTCAGCCTATTTTCCACTCCAAGTCTGCCTGCAGGCTATAGAAAAAGGCAGGGCAACCCAGAGCCTCTGTGTGCTGTTTGTTGTCCCTGTACTGTGGCTGTTGAACTGATTGTGCTGATCTGGAAATAAATTAAATTAAAAAAAAGAAAGAAACCCAGACAAGACTTGATTGTGATCTGGAGTTCTAAAATGACTTTGCTTATGATATCTGTGTTAAGTGTACCCTTGGGCAAGTCTTTGGTATCCGTCCATGGGTTACAAGCTGCCTGAGATCCTTGGAGCAGAAAAGAACATAGGCTTTGGTTGATGACTCTTTGTTACAAGACCTTCTGGGTCTTTCCCTTTTACCTTAGATAGCCTTCTTCCTGAGTTCAGAGAATCCTGGCCATTAGAGCTTATAGCACCTTGAAATGATTTCTGGCTTGTTTTTCTTTTTCCTGTCCTTGATAACCATTTCTATCTAGACTCTTTGACATTTCTTTGTGTCAAAGATTATTGACCTAAAAAATGAAATCCTACCCTCTAGATCCAACTCCAGGGAACATTTTTTCTTACCTACATCCCCAAAGGGTTGCTCCCTCCTTGAATGTCTCTTAGTACTTACGGTTATTTTGTGGTTGTTTGTGTACTATCTTATATCCCTCTACCAATTACTTTAGTACAGGGACTGTGTTTTATTGATCTTTGTATACTTAACACATGGCACAGTGATGAACTTCATTCATTCATCCATTCATTCAACAATCACTTATTAAATGTCTACTATATACTAGGTACTGTATGTTCTACATGGTTGTTGTCCTTTATTCTCGAAGAGGACCAAGATGACATCAATTAGACTAGAGTCAAGTTTTGGTGTGTCCAACTATGGCTAATCAGACCAACATAAGCTCAGAAAACTCTACCACAGGTTGGGCACAAATAGTTCACGTGAACATTTGGGGTGGATACTCTAAACTTGCACATCCTGTGTTTCCTTTGAGCTGTTTCAATTTTGTTTCGCTCATACAGTACCTTTTCTGATGTGGGGACACCATGCTGAGCAGTCCTGTGCCAGTGTCTCCCATGTCACACAATTCCAAAGTCCTTAAGAGAGACCTTGAGAGTGACCTTGTATCGCTTCTTCTAGCCACCATGTGAATGCTTGCCCATGTGTGAGTTCTTCATAAAATAGTCTTTTTTGGCAAGTGTACATTTTGCATTCTAACAACATTCTAACTCTCTAAAGCAGAATTTGAATGCTTGGCAGTTTAGTTCAAGAAAGGACCTCAGTGTTTGGTATCTTATCCTGCCAAGTGATCTTCAGAATCTTCCTAAGACAATTCAGATGGAAATGATTCAGTTTTCTGGCATGGCACTGGTTTACTGTTCAGGTTTCATAGGCATATAATAATGAGGTTATCACAACAGCTCTATAAACCTTCAGTTTGGTAGACAGTCTAATAATACCTCTTCTCTCCCATACTTACCTTTGGAGCCCACCAAACACTGAGCTAGCTCTGGCAATGCATGCATCAACTTCGTTATCCTTGTGTACATCCCTGAAAAGTACACTGCCAAGGTTAGTGAATTTATCAACAGCATTCAAAACTTCTCCATTTGCTGTAACCAATGGTTCCACATGTGGATGGTGTGGTGGTGGCTGATGGAGCATCTGTGTTTTCTTGGTGTTAATTGTCAGGCCAAAATTAGCAAAAGCAGAAAAGAATTGATCCACACTTTGTTGCATCTCACCTTCAAAGACTGCAATGAGTGCATAACGATCTCCAAACAGAAAGTCATGCAGCACTACTTCCTCTACTTTGGCCTTGGCTTGTAGCTTTTACAAGTTGAAGAATTTACCATGGGGATACAAAGGCAGAAGCAATGCCTACTTTTGAGAAGCTTATGTTCTAAAGGAGGAGACAAGAAATGCATGTATAAACATATACAGTGTAAATATGAAGTGAATAAATAAGATGTATGCAAAATAGTTCATTACACAATGGGAAAGAAGGCCCTAGCAATTCCAATTGGCATTATAAGCACTTCCTCATGGAGAACTCCCTATAGTCAGGAAGTTATCAATTTAGATTTTTTTCTTAAAGAGTTGAGGAAGCATTCCATGATAATTATTTTTCAGCGAAAACTCATGTAAGGTGTCAGATGAGCTCCACAGCTCTTCTCATTTTACCCTTTTTCCCTCTCTAATCATCCCTATTCTCTTTCATAGACTCACAGAATCTCAGATTTAGAGGGAAGGAAGACACCATCTTCCTAGAGGCCATCTAGTCCAACCAGTGCCCAAACAAGCATCCCATCTACAACATACCAAGCGAGCTGTGACTTGGAGACCTCCAGTAAGGGTAAGCCTATTACCTCCCCTACCCAAGGTAGCCCACTTATCTCACTTTTGAATTGCTTCAATCATTAGGAAGTTTTTCTTTATTCTAATAACCTGAGGGGACTAAAATCTCAGCAACCTGAGTATTCTGTGCTGATACAGTTTCCCACTTAGTTATGCCGGATCATTCTGAGTAATTGTACTCTATATTCTACCATGAATTAACTTCAAAATTCAGTATTAGTGCCATCCCTTACAGAAAACAGCCTAATTCCCCAAGATGTCTCCAGTTCAAACCAATCAATGCCCTTAACTAAATCACATGAGAGGTAGACAAGTAGTCAGTTGCATCCAGCTCTTTGTGACCGCATGGATCATAGTATATCAATCTCTTCCATCCTCACTCTGTTCAAACTTGTGTTTATTGTTTCTGTGACAATATCTATACATCTCATCCTCTGCTGTCTCCTCCTTTGCCTTCAATCTTTCCCAACATCAGGTTCTTTTTCAATGATTCTTGACTTCTCATTATGTGGCCAAAGTAAAGTAGGACTGCATTAAAATTCTAGAATGTTGGGAAAATTCACCTTCAATTGAATTCAACAAATGTTCAATTAAAAATTATTTTTGTTTGTTTTGTTTATTGTCTGGACTTAAGAAAGTGATAGAGAAAATGTTAATAGTGCCAGTTAAACTTAAAAGTATGTCCTCTATACATTTTTTCTCCAGAGAGCGAGTTATTAAGTATTTACCCACTCATCCCTATTTTCACTGTATCCCTTTCCATTTTTTCCATTCCTTTCATCTTACAAGGGAGGAAATGGAAACTCAGAAAGAGGAGAAGCTTGTCCAGATTCATAAAGTTACTAGTATGGTCAGGAGTAGGAGTTCCTTTAAATGATTCTGTGTCCAGGACTTTTTCAAGACACTTTACTGTAGATTTTGTCTCATCCACCATATTATATATTTTTTAATTAAGCTTTACTATGTGCAAAGCACTGTGTGGGCACTGACAAAGACAAAACAAATATAGTTCCTGTATTCACAGAATTTAAAATGTAGTAGAATGAGAGTGGGGATTAAACAAATAGGAAAATAACCACAAAAAAAGTTAGAATACAGAAAGAGTGCATAGGAGAAGTCTGAGCAGGATGATTTGAGAAGGGATCCTTGAGTGAAAATTTGAATGAGGCATCAGGGAGATTAGGAACAGGGAGACTTGTATGGTAATATTTCTCTGCTGCCATTTGTATTGGCTAAGCATAGTGGGATGGAGAAATAGATCAGCCCATGCATACATGAATCAGTTGACAACACAATATAAATTGAGGAGGACCTCCTTATTAAGTGCCCACTGTATGAGAGGCACTGAAGGTAGAAAAAGGAATATCAACAGAGTCATTTTACATGTGGGCTGGGCTTGTTCTTTTTCTTAAAAGGTATAGAAATAGTCCTGAAGATGTAATTTTCTCAGGGGACTCAAGCCTGGGCTGTGGTATTCCTAAATACAAAAAGCCATGAAGAGTCATGCTTGAGGGACAGACGACGATAGACAACACAGAGGAAGGGGAGTTGCTGCCCAGCTGAGCCAGTGGGATATTGGATAGAGCTGCTGAATGGTTAAGTAAGTCTACTTTTCTTAAATGTCAGATTTTCTATTCGTTTTTCCATTTCCTTCTTATTTCAAACAGGAACTAGGACCTATACCTCACAAAGTCATGGTCAACTTCCACATTTCTTCACATAAAATAGGAAAGAAGAAGCACGATAGAGACAAAGGCAGCAGTAGGATAGTGTGCTCATGGGCCATACTGTAAATTGGTGGCGAGATAGAGTCCTGAAGCTTCTCATCACAGGAAGAGACCCCGGCAAGGAGGATAAGCCTGGTACTCACTTTGGCTCTGGTTAGTGCCTGTAGATTGTACCCCAATTCCAGACCACAAACAACCAAAGAGCTCATTTTCACCATGCAGCAGACTACAGGCAGTTACAGAACATCTGTGCATTCTTCAAATCAGAGAGTCAAAGACTCATCTTACCAGTTTGCCTTCATGGAAGTAGGTTCCCTAGACTCTTCCATGTGGAGCTTGCATCAAATGATCATACCTGGCCTGCTCACTAGCCCCTTGTTACAAGAGATACTCAATTCTCAAAGATGAAGTGGTTTCCCTTTAAAATACTGTGTAATCACTTAAATACAGCTAAGAAATGAGCAATAGGTGGTAAAACATAAGAAAGAGTAAATTTTAAACTGTGATATATATCATATATACACATACACACATATATGCACATATATAATGTATGTATACATATACTCATTTATGTGTGTGTGTGTTGGAAAAAATTTCTCTTTCCAAATTCTGGGAGCTTTTAGGCTTGTGAGGATTCAAAAGTGGGCAAAAGGAGATACTTCATTGATTCATATTTTTATTATACCGTACAACAAAAAAAGAAAAATGTGGATCTTGGGTACTTTCAAGATAATTTTAATAGCTATGATTGAGTAAGTCATTCCTGAAGGGAGGAGTTAGGGAAAAGTATCACCCACCTTAATGTGGTGACCAGAAAAAGGAAGTGATTAGTTCTCCTTACCAGCACAATAATACCCTGCTTCTGATAACTGCTATGATTTTACACACATACATATATATGTATATATATTTGCACACATGTGCATGCGCACACACATACACACACATACATACATACATATATATATACACAAACATACACATGCTCTAAATACCCATGAGCTTAAATACATACATATACGTGTGTATCTATACACAGACAGGCACACATAAACATATATCCAGTCCCATTCTTTTTCCTGAGCTCTAGTCCTTCATTACTAACTGCCTATTGAAGAACCAACTGGTTGTCCCATTGCGTGTCCAAAGAGAACTAATCATTCTCCCTCCATCCTCCCCAGTCCTCTTCTTACTTCTTTTTCTTCTAGTCGCTCTCAATTTCTGTTATCCTGGACTCTTCACTCTCCCTTATCTCCATAATTATTTATTTGTCAAGCTGTCATATCTGTTCCCTTATCACATGACCATTACCCTGACTAAAATCCTCATCACCTCCTGCATAAGCTACTTGCAACAGGTTCCTCATTGGTCTCTATCCCTTAAGTCTATTTCTTCTTCACATCTTGCACATAACTATTGAAGTAATGAAGTTTCAAAAGCACAGGTTTAAGCATTTGATTCTCCTGTTCAGAAAAGCATCCCCCTCTTGCCTTTCAGTAGAAGTCCACATTCCTCTCTCATTTAAAGTCCTTCATAATGTGGCTCCAGGCTACTTTCTACACTTAATTGTCTATTACTCCACTTTGTGCACCCTATAAGGCCAAATTGTCTTATTTGTTGTTCCTCTTACATGATATTCAAACTCCCTCCTTAACTGCCTTTTTTGGGTTGTCCCTCATGCCTGGAGGGCTCTCCCTCCTCCCCTTTGCTTCTGGGAATCCCCAACTTCCTTCAGAGTTCACCTCAAGTATATGAGGCTTTGCTCATCATAGCTACTTATTATACCTCTATTCTCAATTTTCTTTGTATTTACTTATATGTAGAAATGTTGATTCCCTTAGTAGAATGATGCTTCTTTTTTTAAAAAATTTAAATTTATTTAAGTTTTCAACATTCATTTCCACAAAATTTTGGGTTCTAAATTTTCTCCCCATTTCTCCCCTTCCCCCACTCCAAAATGCTGAGCATTCTAATTTCCCCTATCACCAATATGCCCTCCCTTCTAACATCTCTCCCTTCCCTTATCCCCATCTTTTCTTTTGTCCTGTAGGGCAAGATAACTTTCTATACCCCATTCCTATATTTCTTATTTCCTAGTAGCAAGAACAATACTCAACAGTTGTTCCTAAAACTTTGAGTTCCAACTTCTCTTCATCCCTCTCTTCCCACCCATTCCCTTTGGAAAGGCAAGCAATTCAATATAGGCCATATCTGTGTAGTTTTGCAAATGACTTCCATAATAGTCATGTTGTGTAAGACTAACTATATTTCCTTCCATTCTATGCTACCCCCCATTGCTTCTATTCTCTCTTTTAATATTGTCCCTCCCCAAGTGTTTACTTCAAATTGCTCCTTCCTCCCACTGCCCTCCCTTCCATCATCCCCCAACCCTGCTTATCCCCTTCTCCCCCTCTTTCCTGTATTGTAAAATAGGTTTTCCTACCAAAATGAGTGTGCATTTTATTCCTTCTTTTAGTAGAATGTGATGACAGGAAGTTTCATGTGTTTTGTCTCACCTCCCCTCTTTTTCCCTCCACTGAAAAGCCTTTTACTTGCCTCTTTTATGAGGTAATTTGCCCATTCCATTTCTCCCTTTCTCCTCACAATATATTTCTCTCTCACCACTTAATTTCATTTTTTTAAAGATATAATCCCATCCTATTCAATTCACCCTGTGCTCTCTATCTCTCTGTCTCTCTCTCTCTGTGTATGTGTAATCCCACCAACTACCCAGATACTGAAAAAAGTTTCAAGAGTTACAAATATTGTCTTTCCATGTAGGAATGTAAATAGTTCGACTTTAGTAAGTCCCTTATGATTTCTCTTTGCTGTTTACCTTTTCATGCTTCTCTTCATTCTTGTATTTGAAGGTCAAATTTCTTTTCAGCTCTGGTCTTTTCATCAAGAATGCTTGAAAGTCCTCTATTTCATTGAAAGACCAGTTTTTCCCCTGAAGTATTATACTCACTTTTGCTGGGTAGGTAATTCTTGGTTTTAGTTCTAGTTCCTTTGACTTCTGGAATATCATATTCC
>JAQQSK010007132.1:0-14114 GCA_028658325.1 Potorous gilbertii
AACAATGAAATAAAATGAAAAGAATTAAAAAAATAGAAGAAAATGTGAAATATTTCATTGGAAAAACAACTGACCTGTAAAATAGATGTGAGTTAAAGAAAAAAATAGACTACATATAAGACATGATTTTAAAAAAGAAAACCTAGACATCATAGTTCCAGAAATTATCAAGGTAAACTTTTCTGACATCCTAGAATCAGAAGGTGAGATAAAAATTTTAAAAATCCACGAACACTTCCTGAAAGAGATTACAAAATGAAAACTCCCAGGAATACTGTGGCCAAATTCCAGAGCTCCCAAGTCAAGGAAGAAAGTATCAAATAGTCAAAAAGAAACAATTCAAATATTGCGGAGTCAAAGTCAGGATCACACAAAACTTAATAGCTTCCACATAAAGGGCATGGAGGGCTAAGAATGTGATATTCCAAAAGGCAAAAGAACTAGGATCACAACTAAGAAAAACTTACCCAGAAAAATGAAGTATAATCTTTCAGGAGTGGGGTCTGGAGATTTTAATAAATAAAGAATTTTCAAACATTCTTCCTGAAGAAACAAGAGCTGAATATATAACTTGACTTTAAAAGATAAGGCTCAAGAGGAGCATATATGAGTAAATGTGAAAGAGAAATCATAAGGGAATCAACAAGAATAAACTATTTACATTCTTATGTGGGAAGATGATAGTTATCACTCTGAAGAAATACCATCATTTGGGTAGTTAGGAGTACACATAGAGAGCATGGGTGTAAATTGACTATGGTAGGTTATTTAAAAAAATAAAGTTAAGGGGTGAGAAACAGGGACATACTGGGACAAGGGGAAAGGGAGAGTAAGAATAGGGTAAACTATTTCATATAAAATATGCAAAAGGAAAAGTTTTTACAGTGGAGTGGAATAGAGGGTGGACAATGATTAAATTTTACTCATTTGGAATTGACTTAGAGAGAGTATAGCAGAGAATTTGGAACTCAAAGTTTGAAGAAAAAAGAATATTAAAAAATGTTCTTACATGTAATTGGGAAAAAATTAAATTTTAAATAGGATTGTTTAAAAAGAGTATAGCATAGTTATTTGGTTAATTATAAAAATACATCTTAACCTATAGGGAAGAAGGAAGGGAAAGGGATAAGAGAAGGGGAAGGAGGCTGAATGAAGGGAAAGTGAATTAAGAAAGGTAGTGATCAGAAGCAAAACAGACTTGTGAGGAGGGACAAGATAAAAGGAGAGAGGAGGATAAACAGGGGTAAAATGTCTATCTGTGTTTGTCCTTCATTTCCCAAGAAGATCATGACATCAGAGAAATGATGACATGACTTGCACTTGACTTTGATTTGAATGAGTAAGACCTGTGCAATATCACCAGCCTCACTTACCCCTCCTGAGTCATCTGGATCCAGAGACCAGAAATTCATCAGGATGACTGGAGAAGGCCCAGGATGCAATGGGTTTAATGAGCAAAAGAAAAAAATAAGTAAATCAAGCTGGGAGGGAAAGAGCAACAATTACTATTGATAATCACTCTGAGGCTAAGAGGGTTCTGAAAAGAACCATTATGTGGAGTTTGGGCAGGGACATATTGTTGTGCAATGTATGGCATTCAGGGCACACAGGGAAAGAGGGAAAGAGAGAGAGAGAGAGAGAGAGAGAGAGAGAGAGAGAGAGAGAGAGACAGAGAGAGAGAAAGAGACAGAGACAGAGAGAGAGAAAGAGACAGAGAAATGTCATAGCATCTAAATTCTTAAAGGAAATATTAAATGAGTTATAGAAGGAAATAGACAGGAAATCTATACTAGTGAAAGATTTCAACTTTCCCTCTCAAAACTAGATAAACGGAACCATAAAATAAACCAGAAAGAAGTTAGAAAGTGAAAATAATTTTAGAAAATTTAGATCTGATAGACCTCTGGAGACAACTGAATGGAAATAGAAAAAAGCTTTTTCTCAGCTATCCATGGCATCTACGTACATACACACACACACACACACACACATGCACACACATGCACACACATGTGCACATACATACAGAGAAAATTGATCATTATTAGGTCATTAAAACCTCACAACTAAATGCAGAAAAGAAGAAATATTGAATGCGTCCTTTTCGGATCATGGTGCAATAAATGTTATACTCAACAAAAGGTCATGAACACAGATTAAATTTTTTTGGAAACTAAATAATTTACTCCTAAAGAAAGAGTGGGTCAAACAGCAAATTTCAGGAATAACAAATAATTTCATTGAAGAGAATGACAACAATGAGACAACACACCCAAATTTATGGGATGCACACAAGTAGTACTTAGGAGAAAATTTATATCTCTAAATACTTACATCAATAAAATAAAGAGCAGATCAATTAATTGGGCATGGAACTTAAAAAAAACTAGAAAAAACTAAATCCACAATACCAAAGTAGAAAGGAAACCCTGAAAATCAATGAACAATTAATAAAACTGAAAGGAAGAAAACCTCTGAACTAATAAATCAAACTAAAGGCTGATTTTCTGGGAGAAAACAATAAAATAGATAAATGGTTGGCTAATTTGTTTTCTTTTAAAAGAAAAAAACAAATTACCAGTATCAAAAGTGAAAAGATGAATTCATCACCAAGGAAGAGGAAATTAAGACAATTATTACAAGCTAATTTGCTTGATTTTATGCCAATAAATCTGGCAATCTGAATGAAATAGATTAATAGTTACAAAAAATATAAATTGCTCAGATTAACAGAAAAGAAAAGGGAATACTTAAATAACTCTGCCTTAGGGGGGAAAATTGAATAAACTATAAATTAAATTCCTAAGGGAAAAAAAACAGTAACACATGCATTCACAAGTGAATTCTACCAAACATTTAAAGAAGAATTCGTTCCAATACTATATAAACTGTTTAGAAAAATACTCAAAGAAAGAGGCCCTTCAAATTCCTTTTATGGCACAAATATGGTTCTAAAACTTAAACCAGGAAGAGCAAAAACAGAGAAAGAAAACTATAGACCAATTTCCCTAGTAAATACTGATGCAATTCAAACAAAAAACACTAGCAAAGGAATTACAGCAACATATTACAAATAATATGCTGTGTCCAGGTGAGATTTATGCCAGGAATGCAGTCCTGGTTCAGTATTTAGGAAAACTACCAGCATAATTGATCATATCAATAAAAAAAATCATATGATTACTTCAATGGATGCAGGAAAAGCTTTTGACAAAATACAACACTCATTCCTATTAAAAACACTAAAGAGCGTAGGAATAAATGGAGCTTTCCTTAAAATGATAACAAGTATCTATCTAAAACCACCAACATTTTATGTAAAGATGATAAGATAGACAACTTCCCTGTAAGATGTGTGGTAAAACAACACCAATCCAGTATTACCACTATTATTCAACATTTCACTACAAGTGTTATCTAAATCCATGACAAGAAAAAGAAACTGAAGGAATAAAAATAGGCAATGAGGAAACAAAAATATCACCCTTTGCAGATGATATGATGGTATACTTGCAGAACACCAGGAAATCACCTAAAAAATTAGTTGAAGCAATCAACCACTTTGGCAGAGCTGTAGGATATGAAATAAACCCACATAAATCATCAGCATTTCTATATTACCAACAAATCCAGCAAAAAAAGGTGAAAGAGAAATTCCATTTAGAATAGCTACAGACAATATAAAATACTTGACAATCTACCTGTCAAGACAAACCCAGGAACAGTATAAGCAAAATTACAAAATACTTTCACACAAATAAAATCAGATCTAAACAATTGGAGAAATATTCATTGTTCATGGGTAGGACAAGCCAATATAATAAAAATAACAATTCTACATATGCTAATATATTTGTTAAGGGGCATACTAAAGTACCAAAAATATTTTAGAGAGCTAGAAAAAAATAATAAAATACATCTGGAAGAAGAAAAGATCAAGAATATCAAGGAGATCAATGAAAAAAGTGAAGGAATCTGGTTTTGGCTTAGAAGCAGAGTGGTATATCAGTTACTAGATTAGACACACAATACACAGTAATAAATGACCATAGTAATCTAATGTTTGATAAACAAAGAGATCTAAGCTTTGGGGAAAATAAATCACTATTTGACAAAAATTTCTTGGAAAACTGGGAAGAAGTTTGACAGAAAATGGACCAATATTTCATACCTTCTATACAGTTAAGGTCAAAATGTTTAGACATAAGAGGTGATGTCATAAGTAAACTGGGGGGGTGGCATGGAATATTTATTTGTCAGATCTAGAGATGAGGGAAGAATTTATGACAAGAGATAAAGAGGTAGATTACAGAATGTAAAATACATACTTTTACTACATTAAATTTAAAAAAAGGTTTTTTTGCAAACACACACACATACACACACACAAACACATACCACTACAGCCAATACTAGAAGGAAAGTTACAAAAAAAGAAAAAAAAGAGGGTGGGTGAAGCAACTTTCTCTGAAAAAGCCTTCAATTTGAGAAACAACTTAAAAAAGAAATTGTAAATTGGAACCAACAAAATACTTCTTTTAAAATACTTTTTCAATTACATGTAAAAATGATTTTACTATTCATTTTTTTAAATTGAGTTCTAAATCCCTTCCCTCCCTCCTCCTCATTGAGAAGGCAAGCAATTTCATCTGGATTATACACATGCAGTCATGCAAAATATATTTCCAAATTAGCCATTTTGTGAAAGAAAACACAGACCAAAAAAGAAAAAGAAAGTAATAAAAAAGTGTTTTCAATCTGCATTCAGACTCCACCAGTTCCTTCTCTGGAGATGAACAGTTATCTTTCATTCTAAGTCCTTCAGAATTGTCTTGCATCATTGTATTGCTGAGAATAACTAAGTCATTCACAGCTGATCATTTTACAATATTGCTGGTACTGTGTACAATATTCTCCTACTTCTCAATTCACTTTGCATCAGTTTATGTAAGTCTAGGGTTTTCTGAAAGAATCCTTGTCATTTCTTATAGCACAATAATATTCCATCATAATCATATACCACAACTTCTTCAGTGATTTCCTAACTGATGGGCATCCCCCCAATTTCTAATTCTTTGCCACCACAAAAAGAACTGCCATAAATATTTTTGTACATATAGGTCCTGTTCCTTTTTATAAAATCTCTTTAGGATACAGACCTATTAGCAGTATAATTGGGTCAAAGGGTAGTTTTATAGCCCTTTGGGAACAGTTCTAAATTGCTCTTCAGAATTAAGGTTGGTCCACAATTCCACCAACAATGCATCAGTGCCCCAATTATCCTCCATCCCCTCCAATATTTGTCATTTCCTTCTCTTCTCTCATATTGGCCAATCTGATAGGTGTGAGGTGGCACCTCAGAGTTGTTTTAATTTGTATTTCTCTAATCAATAGTGATTTAGAGCATTAGAAGAGTTATTCTTAATCTTGGGTCCATAAGGGGTCTGTAAACATCTTTATTTGAATGTGATTGACTATCTTTTTAGGCCTCTGCATTTTATTTTATGCATTTAAAACCATCATTTTGAGAAGGGTTCCATAGATTGTACTGGGCTGACCAAGGAGTCCATGATACAGAAAAGTGAGACTTCCTCCATTAGGGAAACTCTTTTAAAGTTTAATTAATTGCCCCAATATCATATAACTACTATAGGAATCTCATATCCCATTGTTCAATTACATGAGACTCCAAAACCTCTTATTTCCATTCTTGGTTCAGTTCCTAATCAATGCAATCAATTACCCTCTTTTTGACAGTGAGTAAAAAGAATGATGCTTATATACTCCTTACCCAGAATCTAAACCTGTGATTAACCATCAGGATCTAAGTGTTGAATAGCATGGGGAACTGTAATTATGAAAAGACCTCCAAGCAAAGTAGATTTCAAAGCAAACAAATTTGAACCATGGTAATGAAGATATGTGAGTGCCTGGAGAGTGCTTGTGTTCATATTAAGTAATGTGGCCTGAACATAAAAGAGGGACTTGTAAAAATTCCCAAGAGAAATTCTGCTGATTGTGAATTACAATCACAATGGAATATCTAGAAGGGACCTTACAGGTTATCAAATCTAGCACCTTATTGCACAGACAAGGAAACTGAGGCACACAAAAATGGAAATGGTTTAAGGTAATTAATTAATTAAAGGTAAGCGCAAATATGAGAGCTAGAAATTGAAATTCAGGGCTCTTAAAACCAAATCTAGTGTTATTCCATTATATAAGCAATTCAAGATAATAAACATTCATCAAATCCATTCTACGTGCAATGTACTATAACTAGGCAATAGGGTCACAAAGACAAACCAGACAGATTACATGTTCTTGAGGCACACAGGCAGTATAGTGAAGAGACTGCTAAATGGAGAGTCAGGACTTTCTGAGTTCAAATCTGACCTCAGATATTTCCTAGCTGTGAAGCCCTGGACCAGTCATTGTTCACCTTAGTTTCTTCTGTTCAGTCATTTTTCATTTGTGTCTGATTCTTTATGACTTCATTTGGGGTTTTCTTGGCAAAGATACTGGAGTGGTTTGTCATTTCCTTCTCCAGATCATTTTACAGATGAGGAAACTGAGGCAAACAGGGTGAAGTGAGTTGCCCAAAGTGACATAGCTAGTAAATATCTAAGGCCAGATCTGAACTAAGGACGATGAGTCTTCCTGATTCTAACCCAGCACTCTACCCACTGTGCCACCTATCTACCCTAAAATTAATGATAATATCTTCTCAGAGTTGTTGTAAGGGACAAACAAAATGGTATTTTAAGGGTTTTGTAAATATTCAAATGCTTTATTTTTATTAACCATTGTACATGACAATTCTCCATAAATCTTAGAAGCAAAAAGTTACAATGAACAAAAACTCCAGCTTCGGAGTTAGAGGACCTCATTTTGAACTGTGCCTTTGTTACTTGTTAGATGAGTGACTTGGACAAGCCATTTTATCACTCTACACCTCAGTTTCCTCGTCTGTAAAATGAGTGAGACTAAATGACCTCAAAGCCATTCACCAGTTCTAAGTCTATGATCTTAGTACCACCTTTGTCATTAAGGGATAAACTTAATTTGACTCCCCACACACCCAACAATTAGGAGTTCAAAGACAAATGTTTCCTTTCTTTTGACTGCTAGGCCCCATCAATAGTGGTTAGAGGAAATCAAATTCAACATTACATTCTCTGTACATATTCAATAATTATTGAAGAATTAAAATCTCAATAAAGTTGATTTTCAACTCTGTCCCTCCCTTACTTGAACCATAACATTTCTAGTCTGTGAAAAAGAGAGACATAAATAGGGGGAAATCTCTAGAACAGGAAAAAAGTTTTGAATTAAACTGCTTAAAATAATAAAAATGTAAACTAATCAAAGATAATTATTCTCTTTCTAAGGATTTTGAACTTGAAGTGGGTATAGGAGATAGAGCATGGACTGATATTTCATTGATGTAGAGCAGTGATTCTCAATCTCTTTGTTCTCAGAATCCCTTTACACTCTTAAAAATTTTAGAAGTCTCATCAGAGAGTTTTTGTTTATGTAGGTCACATCTACCAGTACTTACTATATTAGAAATTAAAACATCTTTGTATTATTATGAAAATAGTTTTGATCTTGGTGAGCTCCTGAAAGGGTTTATAAGGTACTCTGGGATCCCTGGAAGGTTCTAAGGGGCACTAAGAGAATTCTTGAGTGAAGAAGCTACCTTTATTAATACACACAGCTATCCTCTTACAATTTATACTATTAGGCAGCTAGATGGTACCTTGGACAGAGAGCAGGACCTTCATTCAGAAAGAACTGAGGTCAAATCCAATGTGCGGCCCTAAGAAAGTTACTTAAATTCCATCTGACTCAATTCATCTAGAAGATAACTTGCCAAAGTTGTTATGAAGATAAAATGAGATAATTTCTGTAAAGCACTTTGTAAACTAAGTGCTATATAAATGCTAGCTATTAGAGTTGCCTAAGACACTAAGAGGTTAAGTGACTCACCCAGGGATTACACAAACAGTATGTAACAGAATCAGATTTGAACCTAGAGCTCATTCCTGATTTTCAGGCAAACTTCCTATGTCATACAGGGCAGCTCAGAGGAGCAGTGCATAGAGAGCTAGACCTAGAATCAGGAAGACCTGAGTTCAAATCCAGTGCAGATAGTTACTAGCTTTGTGACCCCAGGCAAGCCACTTAACCCTGATTACCTGAGTTTTCTCATCTATAAAATGAACTGGGGAAAAATGACAACTCATTCTAGTGTCTTTGCCAAGAAAACCCCAAATAGGGTCAAAAAGAGTTGGACACCACTGAAAAATGAACCACAACAATTATATACAATATATCATGCTGCTTGCCCTGGTGGTAGAAGAGCCAAATGGAAATTCTAAATAATAAAATATTCCAAGTTAATGATAAATTTTAGTGAAATGGAAATTAACTGTGACCCATATAAATAAATAGTTTCTTGAAATAGTTATATGATTATGGTTTCATTAGACCATATATCCCAAACTGTTAAGGACCTCAAAAGTCATATAGTACAACCTCTAATTTTATAAATGAGGAAACTGAGGCAATAGAGACCAGGTGACTTACAATCATAGATGCAAAGCTTGAAAGGACCTCAGAGACCATGTATTCTGTCTGGTTCTCTTATTTTACAGATGAGAAAATGGGGACATAGGGAAATTAGGTGATTCGGGATTATATATAGAGAGTTTTAAGAGATCTCAGAAACCTTCTAGACCAACAGATGAAGCCCAGAAAGACTGATTTAGGCTCACAGATATACATTTTCAAAGCACCTTTGAAGCCATATAATCCAACCTGCTCATTTTACAGATTAAGAAACTGAAGCCAGAGAAATTAGAGGACTTAGAATCCTAGATAGAGAACTGATAGGACATCTGGCACAAGCTCCTTGCTTTATAGATGATAGCACTGAAATTACTGGGAAATTAACTGAGATTTTAAGGTAGGATTTGAACCCAAGTCTTTTTAACATCGGGGCCAATGCTTCTTTCACCTTTGTGAAGAAAAAAACAACCGTCACTGAAATGAATATTAGAATTCTAAAAAGCAATTTTTAAAACAAAGTCCAAGAGACAAAATTATCTAGGATAATATTTCTTTACCAATATAGTGGAAGCCAGAGGGAAAATATAATTTACTAGATCAAGATTCACAATCCATACAGCTCTTGTATAAAGCAAGGTTAATCTGTTACCAGACATTATGTAATGTACTTAATTATAGATGACCTGATCATGAAGTTACACCCTGTGGACAAGGATGTAACACATCTTCGAAAATCTTTTCAGCTGATTTTCACAACTTATGTTTTTTTTTCAGGAGCTAAATACACTCTGGCTCATTGGCTTATGCCATATAATTTGTAGAACAGACTTTTCCGTAAAGAGATTTCCCTAGTAAACATATTCCATCAGAACCAACTACCTTTGTCATTATCCCTAGAAAGTATGCCAATACATCCCGCATATCTCTGATTTCCAGAAATTTTTAGATTTAGTTCTTTTTGAATTTGTATATAAACACATACAAGGAAAGTAGTCTCTTACATTATTTGGTACAACAACGTGACAATTCCGAGTCCAAAAACATCATTTGAGCGGTTGCCTCACAGTCTCTTAGAGGATCCACTTCCCCATAGCACCAAAAATGTATCCTATAAAAGTGTCAAAAGTCTAACTCCTAGTAATTTCTCATAATCATATTTTGGCATGCTCTTTTTATTGACATCTCAATATGGGATGACTGCCAAGATTCAGTGCTTTTTTTTTTTGCAGTGACTTAGCAATGGAAGATAGTCTTGAAAATTCTTTTTAAAGGGAACACCTGATGTCATTCCGTGGTCTGTTCCCAGTAGGGAAGTCGTAAAGCAGGTTGTGTTGGCATATGTTGGCTCACTGTGTGTCCCTCTGCTCAAACCATGCTGCTAACTGTTGTAAACAAAGGGAAGCTTTCTTCTGATACCCTGTCTCTTCTTTTTCTGTGAAATAGTTCATGGAGTAAAACTGAATCTCATGAGCTTTAGAAAATCAGGTTAATCACTCTAGCAGCATATTTCTATTTTAACAGCCTGTAAATTAAGAGTTTTCTGCTATTGTTTGGCTATAACCTTTCTCCAAAAGTTGCTTGCAACGATCATCCTAAAATAAAACTTTTTTGATTCTAAAGTATAAAAGACGACATGAAAACATCCCATTTGATTTTCAAGGAAGGAGGAGAAATAAGGTAGGCCCATTACTGCTCAAACAATGCTTGTCAAAGACCCATCTCGAACACATTTGGGAAAGTAGTTAAGCTGCCAGGTTTCCAATTATCACAGGGATGGGAAGAAAGACAGTCAACGAAAAACACAGACTTTCCAGCGTAGTTAATGGACAAGATGATTCACTGTTCTAATATGGCAAGATAAAACAGAAAGCCAATGACCGAGACAACAAATGAAATACAAAGACTGGAAACTCATACTGTCTAGAAAAAGCAAGTGTTTTCCCATAATTCAGAACATAATATGCTGCAATAAAATTTAGGGAGATCCCATTTTACAGGACAGACCTCATCTAATCTAGACGGAAACATGCGTAACTCCATGGCAATCTAGGATGCTAAACCTGGAAAGAATCCATAATGTAGCAGCCATGAGAATTTTCCTCAGGTATCATATCAAGCTATAGCAAATAATCGGGGATAAAGAGAGAATTTAGGCATTGTAAAAACCAAAACTAGCAATAGAATTTATTTGTAAGAGAAAAAATAATATTTAGAAAGACCACCCACACATATAGATTAAAAAAATACTACATATTGGCTAAACTATAAGGAAGGTGCTACCTATGGAGAATGCTTTATAGTTTTTGAAATGCTTTCCCATAGAAGGCCCCCCACAGGACCTGGCTCAGAGTGGACACTTAGTAAACTCGTGTGGATTGGTCAATATATGATCGTCATCACCGTTATAGATGGCATTCTTGTATTATTTTAAGGTTTGCATTTGCATATATTATCTCATTTAACGAAAACCGCTACGAGACAGATGCTCCTGATATCATTTTTCAGATAAGGAAAGTAAGTCTTAGATGGGTTAGGTGATTTGACTGAGACTATACACATGGTAAACATATGAAGTAAATTTTAAACCCAAGTCTCCCTTACTCTCATCCCAAACTTCATCATCTACACCATCCTCACAGATCTTCCTTGAGTAAGGAAGGGAGATACACTAAAAAAAAGGCTTGTATTAGAGTCAGAAGGGCTGATTTCCTATCCTCTTCTGATGTTTTCTAATGATGAGATGTTAGACAAGTCACTTAATCTCCCTGGGCCACCGTCTTCCCACAAAATTAAAACCATAACCAAATTGACCTCTAAATACATATCCTCTGACCTCAACATGAATCACTTAATTTCCCTGGCCCTCAGTTTCCTACTTTCTAAAGTAAGGAGTTTGAACTAAGTGGCTGCTGAGGTCCCTTACAAATTTAGAACTCTGACCTTGACTCCATCTTACCAATGAGGAGAGTGCATTTCTACAAAGCCAAAGGATTTGCCAGGTTATCACAGGTGGTGTTAACATTAGAACCCTAGCCTAAAAACTAGCCAATTTATCTTTCTACCATACCAGGCACACATAACTAGGTTACCAGGCAATATATTTCTAAGTCATTTTCAAATTTCAGTTTTATTAAATATATCCTCAAGATCTCCCCTCTCCAACAAAGAGGGGTGATTGGAAAGAAGATGAGAACTGTGGAAAGAACTAAAGGATAGCATCTGAACTCTTCCTCTGGCACATATAAGTTCTGTGATTCTGGATAAATCACTCAACTTGTCAGGGCCCCCAAGAAATTCTTTTAAGTCTGTAAATTGCAGAGTATGTACAGATACATGCTGGTAAAAGACACTTCCTCATAGGGAGCTCTCTATGGTGATGAAGGCAAAACAGGTCGATTTTAAAATGGAACAAGATCTTCAGTGCTCTCACATCAATGTCATCTTTTTTTCTTTCATACTCTACACCATTGTGCCTTGTATTTTATACCTCATGGTTGGAAAAATAAGTATTGAGAAATTAAGCTGGTTTTCATTATTTTTCTTCTGAACAGAGATAAATTGTCCCCATCAATAAATTTAATGCACAAATGATTTTACTGATCAAAATCTTAATATATCGGCACATCCCTATCCAAGTTGTGTGCTTTACTCTTTCTTTTTCAGGCTGAAGTATTCCAACTAGAGTTCTGAATCTTTCCTGAGGTCACCTTTTCAGTCTTCATGATGGCTCCCCCTACCTGTTCCTTCTGAATGTATAGAATCATCAAAGTAGAGGTAGAAGAGACCTTAGAGGTCGTTAGGTCCAGTTCATTCAATATACAGATGAGGAAACTGAGATCCAGAAATGTTGGGTGACTTGTCAGGTGTCTGAAGTGACATTTAAACCCCACTTCTTGAGTCCAAACCCAATCCCCTCTCCATTGTTCCCCATTGCCTTACCATGTTCTTAGCTTGGAACTGAAAAGGAAATTTTAAAAGGGGCAAAAAAACTTTCTTCAACTTCTGAAAACAGTTTCCATTTCCCCAGGAGCACCATTTATGATGGAACATTGATATGCATTTATGGAGGGATAGATGAGGACAAACTAAACATCAGCCTTACTTTACAATTCTTAAAAAAAAAAATTAGAAAGTCACCTCAGTAGGTTTATAAAGAATTTATATAAAGAATTTACAAACTCAACATATTGACCAAGCAAAAGAACAAGCTGACAAGACCAGAGAAACCCCAAAGCAGTATTTCAAAAATGCATTTTACAAATGATATGCCAAGGTATCTTTCATAGTATGAGAACCCCAAGCAACTAGAAATCTAAATAGAATTCTTTCCCATCCCTGACATTTCTCCTATCCCAAAAGATGCTAAAGACAAAAAAGCAATCTTCTATCAATCATTCTGTTAGGAAGTCCCAGAGGACATCTTGGACACAGTACATATTCAGCCTCCAACTTCTAAGTATCTACTTCTCTACTGGGCACTGAAAGCCAAGATAATGGCCTTGAGAAATGGCAAGGCCCTCAATTACCAAAGAAAGGTTCAATTGTTTTTACTGTGTTATTAAGGCCCCAAAATAGAGTTTTAGAAAGATTTTTCAATAAGAAGGGTTGGAATTAAAAAAAAATTCCAAAGCTTCAGTTAAACAGGAATGCTATTTAATTGAAAAAACCCTATTCCTTGAGCTTGTCAGTTAACTGAGATGTTTCCCAGCACTTGCTTATCTTTTCTTCATGCTTTAATGTAGTATTTCTTACTGTATAATTTCCAAATATGGAACAATGGAAAAATCACCCAGCTTAAAACCAAAATTAAAACATTCCTTCTATTCTCAGCCTCTACTACTGGCAATTCCCTTCTTTTCTCTGAGCCTCAGTTCCTATCTATGAGATTAATAGGTTGGATTAGATGATGGCTAAATTTCCTTCTAGTTGCAAAATTATGAATATCATCTTAAGTTCAAGTAGGGTGTAAATATCAGAGCTATAAAGCTTAAAGTCAAGAAGACCTTGGTTCAAATCCTACTTCTGATGCTACCTATATGACCTTGAAGAAGACACTTAAACTTCAATGTGTCTCAGTTTCCTTAAGCGTAAAATGAGAATGGTAGACTAGATGACCTCTAAGTCTGTTGCACTAATCCCTATCTAGAAAAAGCACTGTTTCTAAATTCCTGGCACTTCTGGCACTGACTGCCTACCTATTCTTGGGCAATTCACTTTTCCATCCTAGACCTCAGTTTCCACATTGATACATCTATAAAATATGCAGATTGGATTCCACAGTCCTATATATAGAATACATATTATTCATATAGACATACATAGGAAAATACATGTATAAACACATTCAGGCTTAGAATTGATGGGTCACACATCTAGAGCTGAAAGAAGTTGTTTTTTTTCCAGAGGCAAATGATACCTAGCCACCTCATCTTACAAATGTGTAAATGGTAAGCCAAAGATGTTATATAATTTGTTCACTCATCTGCCTTAAAGGTACCACAAGTCAAAAAAGTAGATATGTGACATATATATATATATAT
>JAQQSK010007133.1:0-14113 GCA_028658325.1 Potorous gilbertii
TTCCCATCCGCTTTCAATCTTCTTGTTAACCTACCCTAGTCAGATTACAAGTAAGAAAGCAATGATATCATGGTAGCATGAAACTGAAGATTACATGGGAGGCAAATGAGAGAAAGGATAGCTAGATGGCCCAGTGTATGGAGTGCTGGGCCTTGCATCAAAAAGACTCATCATCCTGAGTTCAAATCTCACCTCAGACATTTACTAGCTGTGTGACCCTGAGTAAGTCACTTAGCCCCACTTGCTTCAGTTTCTTCATCTGTAAAAGGAACTAGAGAAGGGAATGGCAAAGCACTTCAGTATCTTTGCCAAGAAAACCCCAAATGGGGTCGTGAAGAGTCAGACACAGGCAAACCTGGGTACAAATTCTGCTTCTGATCTGTGCTGACTTTGTGACTGAGGCAAGTCACTTAACCTCTCTCAGTGCCCACAGGCACCTATAAATAAACTGTAAGATTAGAAAACAATGACTATATATTGCAAAGAAGGTGCCTACACTCATTAGCAGAGGGAGTTGGCTCCTCTGGGAGATTCTGATAATGAAATCATAGGTCTGATCCAAACATATGCGTAGATTGTATAGATAGATGTACATATTTCTATATACTAACATATGTGTATAAATATATATGTCTATCTTG
Source organism: Potorous gilbertii (assembly GCA_028658325.1). Lineage (NCBI taxonomy): Eukaryota > Metazoa > Chordata > Mammalia > Diprotodontia > Potoroidae > Potorous > Potorous gilbertii. Next base: position 642 of record JAQQSK010007133.1, read on the forward strand.
GTATCTGTGTATCTATTTATGTATCTGTATATCTGTAGATCTATGTATCTATGTATTTGTCTATGTATCTGTATCTATGTATGTATCTGTGTATCTATGTAGCTGTGTATCTATCTATGTCGGTATTTCTACATGAATTCATTTATTTAGCATTCCCTTCTTTTACCTCTCTGTATAGATGCAGGCAGTTTGGCATCCAGTCTCAGAATCATGTCAACAGAGCCATTGCAGGCAGGGTTCAGTTTAGGACAAATGATGTTCAATGATTCCCTTTTTCTCTAGTCACATTTTTATTCACACAAAATCTAGAGGGCGGCTGTGGCTAGCTAGCCAGTTCCAGTCCCTTCTGAGGAAGGTGCTGGATGGTGGCAGGGGTCCTGAGGTAAAGGTTTGTTGGATGAATGAATGAGGAAAGGAATGTGAACCTCCGGGCTTTTTTTGGAATCAGCTGGCAGAACCACAGAAGGAAGGCTTGCCCTTCAGCCTCCCTGAGTACTTGCCTCCAGCAGGCTGGCTGTGTGTGGGAGTGAGAGGATGGGGGCGGGGGGAGGGATGGTTCCCAATAGCCTAGAAATGGCTCTGCCTACAGATCAGCTCCTTCCATTTATCTGGCTTAAGCTATCACTTAGAGACAAACCCCCCACCTCGCAGGGTATGCATTTCATGTGGTTAAATAAGTAATGAATGGTCCAATATAATTAGTTTATATTTTGGTTTAAGTATAAGCATCATGCGTATAGAGGAATTAAAAAGAAAACCTTTATAATCATCATCACTGATCCACATAATTGGTCCCCAGAATTGAAAGAGCCTCAGAGGGCATCTAGTTCAATCCACATTCAATGAGGAGTCCTCTAAATATACTTAATGAACTAAATTCTTCTAGTCATGGCAAAGGTGAGGAAGGACTTGTTTATTAGCAAGAGAAGATGATAGAAGGGAGAGAAAGAATTATTAAATAAGTCATTATTGGGGAGATCCAGGTATTTTCCCCCATCTTGGATCCTTGTTCTCTATTAGGCCAAGCCAGTTTGTGAAAGGACATTGTTGATGGATGAAATTGTCAAAATCCCCAAGCTATATGCCTTCCAGTTTGGGGTAGGAGTTGTTGCCCCTCTCAACTAGAGAACTCTACAATGAATTTAATCTAAGGGAAATTTCTTCCCATGGTCTTCCCCTGAACCAGATCTAAGCAGAGAAGGACCTCCTTTTTGTCTAGATTGCTGTAGGGATGGGATAGGGTTGTGGAGGTGGGGTGGATAGTATGGATAAGAGAGATAAATCTCCTTGACCAAGACTGAAAGATCTGTGTCAAGTCCCCTGACTCTCTTTAGAATAAACCCCCCTCTCATTATATTATTCATTCTTTTATTGTTAATCAATCAGAGTTGATTGTCTTTCTCAGGAATACTCACTCTTATAAGGGCACATAAATATTGAGTGGGTTCCATGAAGGATCTTTGGCATTTGAGAATGCCACTGATCCCTTTTGCTAATAATTGCTAGCATGATTAATAAAATGATTAATTACCCAGAAACTGGGTCTCTCAAAATTTTTTTGTATGTCACCTTTTATCAATTCATGTGTTCCTTGATGTCTTAGAAAAAAGCCAGTTGATACGACACATAATTCTCACTGAGCTGTCCATCATCATCATAATAATTGATATTTAAATACATTTAAGGTTTGCAAAGTACCTTTCATAGATCATCTCATGTGATCTTTATACAACTATTCCATGAGGTTGGTACTGTTTTTCTGGGGAGAAAACTGAGACTCAGGGAGGTGATATGAATTGTTCATGGTTATATGAACAAGTGAGTATCTGAGTCAGGATTCAAACCCAATTCTTTCCTTTCTCTAAGACCTGTATCCTTTCAGCTACATTTGTTCAGTTTTTTTTTTCTGGTTGTATCTAATACTTTGTGACCCCATTTCAGGTTTTCTTGGGAAAGATAGCATAGTGGTTTGCCATTTCCTTTTCTAGCTTATTCTACAGATGAAGAAACTGAAGCAAAAAGGGTTAAGTGACTTGCCTAAAGTCATACAGCTAGAAAAAATTTGAATCTGGATTTGAATTCAGGTCTTTTTGACTCTAGGACCCGTGCTGTAGCTACTTTACCACCTACCTCCACTACATTACAAAGGCTTAAACTCAAATAGAAATGAATCCCTGCTGACTGGTTACTCACTTAGAAAACCACAAATTAACATCATCTATGTCATCTTGCGTTATTTATTTATTTAGCATTTTCCAATTATATTTCAATCTGGTTCAGGTTTCACTCAAGGATTTGTTTTGGGGAATACCTTTTTTTTTTTTAGCCCCAAAGTCTTATACCTAGTAGGGACTTAATATTTTGTTGAATTGAATTAAATGAAAAGCAAAAAGGAAAAAGGAAGGCAAGATCATTGATGGGGCAGAAAAAAAGATGAGTACTAAATCTATTGACAAGAGAGTCATATTCTATTACCGATGGGACTAAGAGAAGTGGTACTTGGGAGAATACTGCCAAAGAAGATTTCATAAGAGAACCAAACTGGATGAGTTTACCTTAGCTCCAGAACTTGTTTCAATGCAGTTCAATGCAAAAAACTTCTATTAAGTACCTATTATATTCCTGGCCAGAGAGCTAGTCTCAGAGTCAAAATGATCTGGATTTTGCCCCTTACACAGGCATATTGGCACTTGATAAGACGGAAAATTACTGAACAGCTGCATGTCAGCATTGGTAAAGAGTCTTTCCTTAGTGAGAGTTCCTGGTACCATTGAAGTCACAGGTACCTACATATCTCACAGGCACCATGAGGGACACAAAGATGAAATCAGATGACAGCATCATTGTCCTCAAGGAACTCATAGTGAGTGGTGGGTGGATGATAAGGAATATTGTTAGATATATTTATATTTAGTATGATAGATCTAAAGCTGGATGGGACTAGACCAATCTTCTAATTTAGCACATGAGAAAACTTCATTTCAGTAAAGTAACTTGTTCAAAGTCATATAGGCAGCTTTGTGTCTCAGTGGTTAGAGCAATGAGCCTAGATCAGGAAGATTTGAGTTTTAAATCCTGTCTCAGAGAAGTTCTATCTTCCTGGAAAGTCATTTAACCTCCACCTGCCTCAGTTTTGTCAACTATAAGCTGGGCATCAAATGATAATATTTATAAACTGTTTTTTTCAAACTTTATAATGTTATATAAATTCTAGTTGTTATTTTTAGATGGCATCAGAATAAAATTTGAACTCTAATTTTTTTACCTCCAGATCCAGAAATCTTTTTAATGTAGCACATTGCCTTCCCTACGGTAAAAGGAAATGATTAAGCTTTAAGAAGGAAGGATATTCAGGCAGAAATCCAGGAACTTAGAATGTCTTATCCTTTGACTTCCAATCTTAACTCTTCTTTTCATCTATCTATGTGACTTTGGTCAGTCAGTCAGCAAGTATTTATAATGTACCTACTATGCATTAGATTCTGTACTAAACTATGGGAATACAAATAAAGGTTAAAAAAAGACCCAATAGTCCTTGCTCTCAAAGAGCTCACGGTCTAAGTCTTTGCCTCCCTGTTACCTTTATCAATAAAATATTGAGATTCACGTAGGTCTCTGAGATCATTTCCGGCTTTGAGTTTCTATGATTCTACACTTGAGCTTCTGATTTTGTTCTCACTGGGCCTTCTCTGCGAACAGAGGAAGACAGGGGCCAAAGGCCCAGATAACAGAAATCTTTTTAAACCTGGTATCATAAACATGGTAACCATAAATGTCAGCTTAGATCCATGTTGCATGCATCATACGGGATATATAGTAATTCTGTTTTCCTTTTTCTCCTTTTTCTTTTTAGCACAATCAAGGAAAATGCCCAGCCCAGAACTGCTCAGTGGAACCCCCTGCCTGGATGCCTGTCCACCACTGTACTGTAAGTCTGAGATTTTTGATTCCCTGTTTGGTGAAGCAGAGAGCTGAGAGTTCTCAGTGCCTTTTTGGTGACTTCTTGAGATGCTGCAAGAGCAGTGAAGCTTTGGAGAGGAGAGTAAATATATTATGAGAAGATAATGTACCATACATCTCCACAGTAGTGAATCTTGTAATTTTTTGAGACAGAGGAACAGGAACAGGGCTTAGTTGATCTAAATGGACTATTGATGAGTTGAATTTGGATGGTCATTAAAATGGATGGTTGTTGTTATTTTCCCCCCTGAACTGCCTGCACATCAGCAATATTTGATATCAGAGACAGCAGATCTGGGAACTTCACTGTCATTTCTCCCTCTGACAGGCTAATAGTGATGAGTACACTGATTTGCAATTTTCAAGTCTTCCTGGTTTAATAATAGTCTTACCAACTCTGCATTTGTGTGTAGTCTTTCATCAGAGGCTCTGGAAGTGCCTTAGAAACAAATAGGTACCATGTTATTATCCCTGTTTTACAGATGGGGAGCCTAAAGACGGAGTCAGAGGCCTGCCCAGGGTGGAACAGTATGTCAAAGGCAGCGCTAGGAATAGCTACCAGATGTCCCACCTCTCTGTACTCCCCAACTTGTTCTTCTAAAGAGAGCCATAGAGCAGGTGTAGAAAGAGTCTGAGTGGCCCACTTCTCTCTAATTGCTGCAAAAGTCAAAGTCTAATGGGTGGATTGGACATCAGTGATTTATTCCTTTGGGCACGGTTTTGTGTTGTTGATAAACAGCTTGTATTCTGTGAACTGGGTTGTTTGTGATCCGGAGTAGTACATTCTACAATTTCCTGGCATTTCAACCCCTGTGCAAGGCAGGGGATGTAGACTGATGCTCGCTCAGCATGGCCACTGGATACTCCATGAATGGTTCTTACTGTATTTTACTTTGGGGTTTTGAGACAGGGTCTCAGGTGTAGTCCTTGCTTTATTCAAATCATGTAAAGTATCACCAATAGCAGAGGGTTAAGGACACTGAATTTTTCTTCCATAGAATTGGTGAGTGATGAGGCCTGGTGTTTTACTTTGTCATTTTTAATCCCCACTTCCCCATCCCCCAATGCCCTTTGCTATATAATTAGCTCATTGTCAGCACCATTCATGGAGTTCCTCTTAAATTTTGTTAATTTTAGTAGGTCTTGGCATAGATCCTTTTAAATTTAGTTGGTCTGTCTCTGAGTATGAGTTTGGATCTCCTTTTTCCTTCTCATTCCAACTATCACCAACTGAGAAGATTGTTATTGATTATTGATTTTTTATCTTGGTTATAGGAAGGCAGATCTATACCCAAGGTGGGAGTGGGGTGAGGCAGAGAAGGGACTGTTCTTCCAGCTATGAGAACCTAAGAAGTTGATGTGATCTGAGCCTTCAGACATACATCTTCTTAGAATTTTAAGAAGCCAAAGTCTTTCTGTGATCATTGACCTCCAGGTGGTATCACATAAAAGAACATTAAGCAATTCTAAGCACTGTCAATGTACATGACCATTTTATTGTGAACTTCAACCTCTCTCACTGATTGGAGATCTTCAGAAAAATACTAGATGACCACATGTAGAATGTATTAAGGTGGGGGTTGTTTTATGGATGTGGATTGGACTAAATGTATTTTAATGATTTTGGCAACTCTAAAATCCTGTGATCCTCTCAATTTTCTTTATTTACCATTCTTTACAATGTTGCATGGTAAACAGTGTGATGAAACACCTCCAGGGGATTTTAAGTGAACGAACAATCAAGAGGATGAGGAAAAAGATTTCCTAGAGGATATACTTCCAAGAGACTTTCTGAAGGCATAGGAAAATATAAATGGGTAGTGAATGGAGGTGGGCAGAGGCATTGTGGACGTAAATGATAGCATATTCTGAGATATAAAAACATGAGAGTGAACAAGTAAGGAAGCAGGGTGGTGTGATGGAGAAAAGCAACGAAATGGGACTTGGGGATTTGCCTTTGCTATGCTCTCATAAACTGCATTACCTCTCTATTAAACCTCAGTTAATTTTTTTAAAATATAGGTTGGATTAGATGAGCTTTATGGATCCTTTTTCTAGGTCTAAAGTTCTTTCATACTTTGTGTGTAAATGGCATGTAAGAGCTATTAATTTATCTACCCAACCATTGCTTCCTCCATCCATCCATCCATCATCCATCCATCAGTAGGCATTTGTTCAGCACCTACCTATGAGTTCCCTTCATTATTCCTAGTTCTGCTCTCTGAAGTAAAGCAGAGTCACTCCAATCTTTGTTCCTTGTGGCAACCCTGAAAATATGATATTTTGGGGGATATAAATTATGATATTTTTAGGGACATAGACAACAGCAGAAATGATGATGTTAGTGGTAAACATGACAAGTGTAACAATTAGTATTTATCCAACATATTAAGGTTTTAAAGCACTCTACATATGTTATCTCATTTGATTCTCACAACAACCTTGCGAGCTATTACTATCTACATGTTATAGATGAGGCAACTGAATCTGAGAGATGACAAATGACTTGACCAAAGTCACACCGCTATTAAATGTCTGAGGTAGAATTCATACTCAAGTTTTCCTAATTCCAACTCCAACACTGTACTGCATCATCTAACTGCCTCCTTTCTTAGGGACCCAATTCCACACAAGGGTGGTATCCCTAGAATCATTACCAGACTTCATATGTCATACATTACATCATGGGGCATCTAGGTGGTACCACAGATAGTGCTGGGCCGGGAGTTAGGAAGACTTGAGTTCAAAGCCAGCCTTAGTCACTCAGTGTGACCTTGGGCAAGTCACTTAGCTCTTGTTTGCCTCAATTTCCCCATCTGTAAAATGGGAATTATAATAGTACCTGTCCCCCAGGGTTGTTTTGAGCATCAAATAAGATATTTGTAAAATGTCTAGCACAGTACCTGGTAAATTGTAAGCACTATATGTAATTGTGTAGTTGTTCTTGGTGATGGTGAAGATTCCAATGATGAAGGTGATGATGTTTCTTTCTTATTAGAACACTCCCAGTGGAGTCAACTTGATCACGTGCTTGATAAGTTGTATAGGGAAGATTCTTATGCATGTCAAGGGTGGACTTGACCATCCTCTGAAATCACTTCTAATTCAGATTCCATGATGATGCCTTTTGTAGCAGGAAGATTGTTTCAGAAAGCCTTCCAGGAATGCCTCCTTTAGAGGGGCTTGCAGAAAGAGGACATATGGGGCACAGTAACAGTAGTGAGACAGTGATGTCCTTGAGTGTGGCATTCTGTGTATTCCATAGTCATCTTTCTTCTAGTTCATTCACATCATTTTTTAACATTTCCCACTGTCATATAATGAAAGTTACATCTTTTTGAAAATGGGAAAATCAATAAAAACAGAAGCTTCTTGAAAGAAAGCAGGCAAAAGTCTCTAAATAACTGCTCTCATTGTTTCAGCATATTCTTCCAAATAGGCTCACTTTGACAGGGTAGAAACCAAGGACCTTGCATTATTGTCGACTGGCACAGTGTGTTCACAACGACTGTCCTGATAATTATGTTTGAGTTACTGCTGTTTTTTTAAAAACACATCTGGTCTGTGCCCACAGTATAACATACCATGTACAAAACCTGTGTGTGCAGCCACACACAGCCCTTACTTGACCTTCAGAGGCATAAATGCTAATGGGGACCTGACATAGAAATGATAATGTTGTAACTGCCAGTCTCTTTGTTTCCCCTGTGAACCCCAGGCCCATGCCCTGGGGCTCTCATCTGTGGGTCATTGTTTCCAGATTTACCTTTCTAATTATTGGACAAAAATTCTCATTTTCCAGGATAATATTGTCACACTATTATCGTTAATAATGTAAAACTGAGGCTATAAAATGTCTTTAAATATTCCTATTTGAAGGGATGATGAAAATTATATAGTCTGAGGTCCTCAATTGACATCCAACTACAGTTACAGTCCGTCTGGCATAACAGGCTGTGGCACATAGGCAGGATGTATATTGGGAATTGTGTGATGTAATGGAAAGAGTTGTCTTTCTGCTCTGTGACTGCGGTCAGTCCTTGGTCCCTCTGACATTCAACTCGTTTATCCCTAAGTAAGGACAACCATACTTGTACCAGCTACATCAAAGAGTTGTGAGGAAAGTATTTTTTAAACTGGAAGACTAATATAAAAGAGAGACAGAGAGAGAGAGACAGAGAGAGAGAGAGAGAGAGAGAGAGAGAGAGAGAGAGAGAGAGAGAGAAGCGGAGGGGAAGGGAAGGGAAAAGGGAAAAGGAAAAGGGAAAAGGGAAAGGGGAAGAGAGGAGAGAAGAGACACAGGTGGTATAATAGATAAAGAGCTAGACTTTGAGTCAGGAAGAACCAAGTTCAAATTCTTCCTCAGATATTTCTTAGCTGTGTGACACTGAGCAAAGCATTTAACTTCTCTTAACCTCAAATTCACCATCTCTAAAAATACCTCCTACCTGCCACCCCTGCCACCCCCAGCTCCTGTAATGCTATAGAAAAGCAAGCATCAGATGTCATCAGGGAATTATATGATAAAAAGAAAGGATGGCTCATTTATTTGACAAGAGTTAGAAAAGACTGGTGGACAGTAAGAGGTTTCCAATGAGATCTTCACAGTGCCAGGAAGAAGTAAGGAAACTGTCCAACACATTGAGTGAATGGCCTGATGAAGTTATGGGAGAATATGGATAAGTAAAGGAAAAGAAACCATGAATGAGTCACAATCTTCATTGCTTGAGAGAATCTCCAACTTTTTGAAATTACGGATCCATCTGAATGGGTGTGAGATATGTATAAAGTTACACATACATATATAATACTATATAGGCATATTAATCACATTTATGGAGATTCAATGTGCTCATGGGGAGGGAGGGAATAAAACCACACACTGCTAGTCATAGAACCATGCTCTCAAATCTGGCTTTCACACTTGTCATGTGTGTTCCTCGAGAGAAATCTCTTCCATTCCTCAGTTACCTCATCTATAAAATGTGAAATCATATTAAACTATCTACCTCATGGTGTTTTGATGAGAAAAGTGCATAGTGAACCTTAAAGCACTTCAGAAATATGAATTGTTCTTTTTTGGGAAGCACCCTGCGAGGGTAAGGAAGATTTTGGAAAAAATGAGTGTTCATTCTATAGTCCTATTTGGCCAAGTAGACCTTGCTCAGAACACTTGATTTGATTTGTTTAAGGTCGTACAAGTAGAGTATGTCTCAAGTGAAACTTGAACCCAGATCTTCATGGCTTCAAGCCTTGCTCTCTTCACTATACTACAGCTGCCTTTATGAGTCCAAGAAATCCAGATAAGAGAAAGGAGAGAGGGAGGTTGATGGAACTAGTACATTCTCTTTGCACTTTCCTGTGTGGACCTAATACCAGTTTTGACCTGTTATCACAGAATCTGTGTGGCATCCAGATGACCATTCCATGGGGTCAGCCAATGAAAGGGGAAGAAACTGGGAAATGGAGTGTTTTATATGAAGAACAAAAAAGAGGCCAGTATTGCTGAAATATGGTATATGTGAAGGGGAGTAAAGTATAAGAAAACTGGGAGGGTAGAAAGGCAATAGTCAGTCAATAAACACTTATTAAGCACCTACTCTGAGTCAGGCATGATGCTAAGTGCTTTACAATTTATTTCATTTGATGATTATGGCAACCTGGGGAGGTAAGTGCTATTATTGTACTTCGTTTACATTTGAAGAAACTGAGACAAACAGAGGTTAAATGACCAGGGTCACACAGCTAGTAAGTGCCTAACGTTCCACTGGGTCCAGGCCCACTATACTGAGTCACCTCCTTGCCAAGGGGGAAAGCCTTGGGGGACTGCTAGAATGAAAGAGCACTTGCTTTGTTCAGGTTCTGAGGGGAGATACAAAAGAGAATTTAAAGTTTTCTGGGTTCCATAGAGGAAATGAGATAAACACTCATAGAAATCTAGAATGTATACTATATATTCACTACTTGAGATCAAAGTAGTGATTTAGATCTAGATTTAAATTTAGATCTAGAAGATTTAGATCTAGAAGAAAATTTAGAAGTGATCTAATTTAACCCCTTCACTTGAAAGTCTAGCCATGATTAGCCTGACAGTGCCTAGAAAGAGAATTGAGCCCAATCTTACAGAAAAATTCCAGGTCCCCTGGTCCCTTTTATGGCATAAAGGACATGTCCAACTATTCCTTGGAGTCCAATGTACAGGAAAAGAGGCAAGGCAGGGCCTAACAAATGGAGCTATAGTTGTTTGTTATGATTCAATCAATCAATCAAAAGACATTTATTAAATACCTACTGTGTGCCCATCACAGAGCTAGGTGCTGGGAATTCAGAGATGAAAATTTGGCAATCTCTGCTTTTAGAGGACTTTCATTTTGTGGGGAAAGAGGATGGAAATGAATGAATAAAAATGAAAGCATTAATTAATCATTAATTTATTATATACAAAGGCACTGTGCTAAACACAGTAACAAAAAGAGAAAAAAAGATGATCCTTGCTCTTAAAGAGCTCATATTGTAATTTGGAGACAAATGGAAAGTTTCAGTGGCAAGTCAGATGGAAAAGTCCTGTGGTCCTTAGGGTGCAGCAGCAAAGCAGATGGTCAGAGGCCTCTTCTTTAATGTCATTTCCACTGAAACTCATATTAGTTTCTAATGTCAAACAATTTGACAATGCCAGGAAATTTAGTGGCAAGAATATATGCATGTAAAATAGATGTAAAATAAAAGGAAAATTTAGGTAAATGGAGGGTGGGCACTAATATGGGGGGAATTAGGGAAAAAGCCTCATTGAAGAAGTGGACCTTAAGATGAATTGTGAAGGGAACCTGCATTTCTATTTGTTATTCTGCTGTGCGGTAACAGGGTTGTTCTCTGGCCACTTTGGAGTGAACTTCATGCCATCCTCCAGGAATCAGTTTGTCTTAGTCATCGGACCTGGCACCGAGGGCACTGCATTTGAGGACCTGTCTTCTTCAAACACATCATTTCAGGTTCTGAATCCAAAAATCTCTTCTGCAGCAAAGTTGCTTTTGATTCTGCCAAGTAATGGAGGATGGGACAGAACTGAAGCATTGGTGACTTCAAGGTTTTGTTCTGCCCTCTGTTTAAATTGAAGAATGTTCTGTAAAGCAGGTTGTGGCTCTAATATTATGTGTCTGTCTATCTCTGTCTCTGTCTTTCTCTCTGTCTCTTTTCCTTATTTCCTTCAGTACTGTAGGAGGTGAGTGACAGGAGGTTCCGTGGTGGCTAACCCTGTAATAGTGCTGTAGTCTCTAGCACAATGTTTTCTTTATGACAGAGAAGTACAAAACTAAATAAAACTGATTGATATTTTGTTAAGCTGTAGCATATCCAATGTTTTTTTAACCAAAGAGAAAGATTTAATTTTTCATGGGAAGTCTTCCAATTAGGATGTTTGACCAGCTAACCTATAGAATCTCTTAAATCTCTAAGTGTGTGAGCTTGTGACCCCACTCCTTTGAGTGCCCCTATTGAATATTGACAGTAATGCTTCCATTAGATGAAGGTCACTTGTCTCAGTCGATGTCCTGAGTTATGGCCTTAGACAGTTTGCCTCAGCTATTTGGAGACACCGCCAAAATCCTGGAGGAGCAAATTCACTGAATAACGAAGTCTCAACTACGTGCAGAACTTGGGAGGATGTATGGAATTTATACAGCAGAAAATACACTACCTTTGTCCCTATGGAGTTTTACATTCTTGTAGGGAAATGTGGCATATGTACAGATAGATAACTGTAGTCGTTCTGTCAACAAGCATTTATTAATGGACTGTGCTAAGCATACAAAGAGAACCAAAAACATGATCCCTGAGAGAGGTCAGATTCTAATAGGGAAAACAACATATATACAAATAACTTTATATTCAAGATTGGAACAAACCAAAAAACTGAGCAGCCAAAATCAATATCACAAATTCCTTTCACCAAAACTTTCTTCATAGGAAATTCTCTCACTAAACACTGCTTTCACCATACTGGCAATCTTGTTTTCCAGCATATGGAAGACTAGAAATAGCAAATAGAGGATTGAATAAGCCATGCAGCTAGGAAAGGGAGATTGGCAGCAAAGAGAAGGCAAGGCAAGACAAGAAATATTTCATAAGCACTTAATATGTGCCAGGTACTAAGTTAAAAACTGAACCTAAAAGTACAGGCAAAAAGCAACAGTCCCTGCCTTCAAAGAACTTCTATTTTAATAGAGGAAGAACATAACAGTGAAATATAAAAATAGATGATGGTAAAAAACAGAAAGTCAGAAGCACAGCCTGGAGGGGAGTGAATATTGGCCAGCTTGTGCCAAAATGGAGGTTTGGGGAGGAGTCACCAGTAGGGAAATGATGCTTTCATGACAGATGGATGTTTCAAGATAAGCATGCCTCAGGTTCCAGGGTGAGACCTCAGCAGAGGCAGAAGTCCAGAAGGGCAGAAAGAATGGGTTGTTATCCTGTCAGTGAACAGTGAATTAAGTGAAAAACTATAAAAATCAGGCATAAAAACTGAAATTGCATAGCAAGCTAAGATCATTTAATATTGGGGCAGGTAGTCTTTTCCAGAGCCTTAAGTATAGGAGAATAAATTGGGCTTTGTACAAGAGTACCACATGTTAGAAAGCCCCCTATGGTATTTATATATACTTGCACTTAGCAACAGAGAAGAAAAAAATACAACAGCAACTAGTTGGTAGGAAAATTCATTCATCTAGGAAGCTACCTGATATATTTCATTCACCTCCTCCTGCTCCCAATTCTGACTTCTTATCCAGCCCAGATATATGCTACTGCCCTCTACCCCCAGTGATAGCCTTACCAACAGGTGCCTTGTGGGGTCAGTGTCCTGAAGTCTTGCCCTGCCCTGCCCTCCTCTCCACCCATTACTCTGGGTTTTGAGTGCCAGGGTTCCCTGCTCTTTGCGTTTGTCTTTAAAAAGTTGTTTGATGGATGCACTTAGATGATAATGAAATTCATATGGAAGAGCATAAGGTCAAGAATCTCAAGGGAGGCAAAGGAATTAAGTAGAAAAGAAGTAGCAGATTTTCAACCGTATTACAAAGCATTAATTATTAAAATGATTCGATACTTTGTTAAAAAATAGAGATGTTGATCATTGGAAGACTTACATATACAGGATATAGAAGTAAATGAACACAGTAGCTTGTGCCAGGCATCAAAATTACTAGTTACATCTCTGGTCCTACCCACCTTAATTGCCGCTGAGATCACATATGATAAAATGGTGTGCTAATTTTTGAGCTTAATGATATCCCTGTATCAAAAAGAATAGTCAATTCAACACATCTTTAGCAAGCATCCTCTGTGTTCATGCAACTGGTCATAGTGTGAAGACTAGAAAGGTGAAAGAAATGCGATCTTTCCTTCCTTCAAGAAACTTTAATTGTTTAGGGGGATGCCTGTCACTTATATCCCAATAACTATAAGTTTGCATATGAGGCCAAATACAGCATGTGGGAAATTTGAGGAGAAAGAAATCCTAG
>JAQQSK010007134.1:0-14113 GCA_028658325.1 Potorous gilbertii
AAGAGAGGGCAGATTGGTGATAGGGGAAATTAGAATGCTCAGTGTACTGGGGTGGGGGGAGGGGAGAAATGGGGAGAAAATTTTGGAACCCAAAATTTTGTGAAAATGAATGTAAAAATAAAATTAAACATAAAAATAAATGAATGAATGAATGAAAGAAAGAAAGATAAAGAGTAAATCTAAATCCTAATTTCTAAGTTTCTGGAGCACTTTAGTGCCCTACAAACCTCCCACCAGGAGGTTGATGGAGTTGGTCAGATGGTGAATATCTAATGCTGAGTTAAACTGCATAATAAGGAGATTCCTTATAATCTACTTCTCCTAGAAGGATCATAATGCTCCATGAAGTTCAAATCAGACAGAGCTGCAGACAGAAAGTGGAGAGTGTTGTTGCTCATATATAAATGTTCTCCTGGTTCTGTTTATTTCACTCTATTTAAGTTTGCGCAATGCAGATTTATCTGAAATTTTCTCTTTTGTTTTTTTCTTATGGTATAATAATATTCTATTAGGTTTATATATTACCATTTGTTCAGTCATTTGTCAGTTTATGGGCATACTCTCAAATTCTTTGTTAATTTTGTTTTCATTTTTTCCTTTTAATTGTACCTCCAGGATCAGTGAGTTTATTTTGTTTCTAACTATTCCTTCCTCATATACTCTCCTTTTTAGTCTTCTCCACTCTGTGTCTGGATTTTATTTTGTATGCTTGGTTTTTATCTTCACTTTGCACACTAGTTCTAATAGTTTGCTGTACATTTCATTTATGTTATCTATTTGGAGGAGTCCAGTGAAAATTAAATTAGCTATCCTTGATTTCTAGGTCACTATTTTTTTAACCAGCTTTCTAGTATTTCTTCTTTTTTTCCTTAATATTTTGATTTCATTATAATACTGCTTAATCTCTCATTAAGTTACTCTTTTGTTTCATCCACTATGCTTTCCAGACAGTCTATTACTTGAATTACATATGAATCTAAGCTACTTTGTCCCGTTATTTCCTGCAGGGATTTTTTTTTTTTTTACATTTTATCCCATTTTTTCTAGGTCTTCATGTATCTAAGATAGTCTTAGGTTTCATTAAGAGAAATGTGGTTTCTAGGAATAAGGAAATGATAGTCCCTCTACTGTCCTGCCCTGATCATACCATTTCTAGAGTATTATATTAGGTTCTGGGTCGTACATGTTATCTACAGTATTGATTAGCTAAAAAGTGCCTCCAGGAGGATCAGTGGAGTAGTGGATATCTTGAGTTCATGCCAACAGAGAATAAATATATGGAACTTTGGATTTTTAGCTGGGAGAAAAGAAGCTTAGGGAAATAAGAAAGTTGTTTTCAAATATTGAAAAGCTGTGACATGAAACAGGGAATAACTTATTGTGGCAGAACCTGGAGAAATGGGTGAAAGTTCCTCAGAGGCAGATTTAGGCTTAATGTAAAGAATAAAATAAAAATTGATAGTAATTAGACCTACCTAAAAGCAAAGGAAGTTGTCTTGCAACATACTGCTTTCCTCTCATTTGAAGTATCCCGGTTAAAGTTGGATTATCATTTGTTGGGTCTGTTATTTTGAGAAATCTTTGGGGGATAGGATATAGTTTTAATTAGATGACTAACAAAGTCCTGAAAATAAAACCTATAAAAATCTGCCTGCTCCCTTCTTAAACTTTAATTGAAGATATTTTCAATTCATATAAATAATCTTATTAAAGTTTTCATAGAGATGAGAAAGTAGACATGACTTTGCAATTATTTGCATTGTCTTGGACTTCTTTTTGTGGTGACTAATAACGTTGAAGATTTTCCCCCATACCTATGAAATCTTCCCTCTTCTATAATCTTTAAAAATCAGTCACATTTCACAAACTGTGTCAACTGCAGCACAGATTTCATCTGTATGTTTGTGGTCTGTTCTACCTATGTTTTCTTATCTTTCTTTTCTTACATGACATTTCCACTTCTATATTTGAGATATGCATAATCCATCAAAATGTGTTGGCTATGTACAAAAATATGTGTCACAATCTATATGCTGAATTCCTTATCTCTTGATTATATAGTAGGTAAAATATTTCAATATGGGATCCTCTCGAATTCTGATTAGTCATCATTTTAATCAGAGTTTTTAATTCCTTCAAAATTGTTTGTCTTTATATCATTGTTATGTCAATCATTCTGGTTCTGTTAAATTCATACAGCTTCCTCTGAAACCATCATTTTCATCTTTTTCTTATACTACAATTGAATTATTTACATTTATATACTACAACTTGATCACCTTTTCTGCAATTGATAAATACCTCACTAATTTTGAGTTCTTTGTCACTGCAAAAACAAAAACAAAACCCACATTTTGTACCTATTGGTTATTTTTTCTTTAATTTTTTGTATAGGTCTAGAAGTGGTGCTGCTGCATCAAAGGGTATGAACATTTTAGTTGTTGTGTTCATCCTTTGTTGCTGAAGACCATACCATCAGAGAGATTATGACATGACTTGCACTTGACTTTGTTTTGAGTGAGGGAGAGCTGTGCAAGATAATCAGTCTCACTTCTCCTCAGAATGATTAGAGATGACTCAGAATGCAATGGGAGATTTTGGTCCCTTTAGGCCAAGGTCTATTCAGGAACTCCCTTAGGGTGAGGTAACACTCATTCAGTGAATAGGCCTCTTTAAGAAGTAGCCGGGAGTTGGTCCCTTTAATGAGGCAAAAAAAAAAAATTGACACTAGACTGAGAGAGAAACAGGAACAGTTATATTGATAATCACTCTTAAGCCAGGAGGGTCCAGAAGAGAGCCTTTAGGCAGAGCCCTAACGCCTGAGCTTCAGAGTGTGTAGGTTTAAGGTTTTGAGAAAGGAGAGAAAGGGAAAAGGAAGGGAAAGGAAAGGAAGGAATCAGCCAGTAAATTCCAAGTTTAACTGGACAACCTCTGACCATCCAAATTTATCTTCCTTTGGAGAGGAGAAGGAAGAGTAGGGAGAGTCAGACAGGAGAGTAGGAACTGAGTTACCCAGCTAGCTGAGTCCCCATTCAGGCAGCTGTGTCTACTCATGGATGTTGTGTTTTGCATTTTGGGGAAGAGTTCTTAATTGTTTTACAGAATGGCCAAACCAATTCACAACATCAGTAACAGTGCATTAATGTTCATTTTTTCTCACAACTCCTCTGAAGCTTATTTTCTTTTTCTTTTCTATTTGTTTCACAGAGAGGAAAATTTACAGCTCATTAACTTTGTCAATCTGATGAGGGTGGGTTGGGGAGAAAGCTCAGAGTTGCTTTTATTTGTATATCTTTGATGTATATCTTATGATGATTTGGAAGGTTTTTTATGGTTATTCATGGTGTGAATATCTTCCTTAGAAAACTATCTATTCATATCCTTTAACCATGTGTCAGTTGGAAGTGTGGCTCTTATATATATATGAACTTAATCTGTAAATAGTTTGGCAATGAGATCCTTATCAGGAAAACTCACTAAGTTCTTCTCCAGGCATGTTTTTTTTTTCCTTATGATTTTATTTTCATTTGTTTTATTTATATGGGGGAAAATTGGGTTTTATGTAATCAAAATTACCCATAGTATGAACTGCAACCCTTTATCCATAGATATTAAAAGTAATTTGTTCCTTGCTTTTTTAATTTGTTTATATCACCTTTTATTTCTACATTATCTATATAGTGTTGATCTTGGTATATAATGTGAAATGTTGTTCTATACCTAATATCTACTAGATTTTTTTCCTAAGCTTTCCAAGAAGGCTTTGTCAGAGAATTCTTACCCAGTAACTGGGGTCTTTGGGTTTATCAAACATTAAATTATTATGTCCATTTACTTGTGCAAATTCTGTACTTAGCTATTTTATTGATTAAATTTTATTTCTTAGTTAATATCAAATAATTTAGATAATTATTTTTTATACAATATTTTGAGACCAAATACTCCTAGGCCTCTCTATCTCCTTTTGTTATTTTTTTAAATAAAATTCTTGAAATCTTAATTTTTTTATTATTTTAAGTATATTTCATTATTTTTCTAGTTATGGAAACTAGTATTTTAATTATTTGATATGTCACCAAATAGATTAATTCAGGTAGCCTTAGCACTTTTTTTTATTATATATGCCTATACCACCCATGAAGAATTAATATCTCTCCAATTATTTGGGTATTTATTTGTGTAATGGGTATTTGAAGTTGCATTAATGTAATTTTTGTGTGTTTTGTCAAATAGACTCCCAAACATTTTACATAGTCTGTAAGAATTTTAAATGGGTTTTCAACCATTTTTCCTGAAGAAATTTGTTGGTAAGATAGAGAAATGCTAACAATCTGCATTGTTTTATTTTATATCTTTCAATCTTGTGAAAGATATTCATTGATCCAATTAATTTTAGATGACCGCAAAGTTTTCTAAGTGCCACTTCATATCACTGACAGAAAGCTATAATTCTCTTTCATCTCAATTTCCTCCAATCTTTGATTGTTTTATGAGACAAGATGGTGGAGTAATCTGTAAATCACAGTTACCCTCCCTTGTTGACCTTGAAAAACCCAGAGAATATTTCCCCAAGAAAAATTCTGAAGTACTGGAGTCAGCAGAAAGATGGGGTTCAGTACACTTAGCTTAGGAAGCTAGGAGGATTAAGGGAAAACTTCCTCTTGCTGTGGCTCAAGCTGAGTATTACAAGCTTCCAAACAAGTTAGCAGCAAATGCCACCTCAGCACACAAGTGGGAGATCCTGAGTCCCAGGGTGGTGAAGCAGGCAAGAGCCAACATCAGGCAAATATCAGCCACCACCATCAGTATTGAGCTAAGCTACTAGCCTCCATCTGCCAGCGCCTGAGATTCCAGCACACATAACCGGTAACCAGATCCCTATTTCCCAGCACAAGAAGCATGGGACAGTGAATCCTGTACCCCAGAAGCAAAGACCAACTTTAAAAGTCAGAAAAAAGGTAAACACTATGAGCAAAAAGCAGCAAAGAAAAACAATGACCATAGAAAAGCATCTTAGTGACAGAGATCAAAACACCACTTCAGAAGAGGACAACATTGTCAATGTACCAACATCTGCAATGTCAAAGGGGAATATGAATTGGTCTCAAGCCCAAGAAACTTTCTTGGAAGAGCTCAAAAAGAATTTTAAAAGTTAAATAAGAGAGATAGAAGAAAAATTTCTTAAATACAATTGACAAAATGGGGGGGGGGGGGAAGTTCACTGAAGAAAACAACTCCTAAAAATTAGAATTGGCCAAATGAAAAAGGAGGGTAAAAAAAGTTGTCTGAGGAAAAAAATTTCTTAAACAGAAAAATTGAGCAAGTGGAAGCTAATGACTTTGTGAGACATCAAGAATCAGTCAAATAAAATCAAAAGAATGAAAAAATAGAAGAAAAAGCAAAAATAGAAGAAAATGCAAAACTTCTCATTGGAAAAAAGCAACTGACCTGGAAAATAGATCCAGGAGAGATAATTTTAAAATTATTAGTCTACTTAAAAGAAATGATAATAAAGAACCTGGACAACATCTTTCAAGAAATCATAAAGGAAAATTGCTTTGAGATTATAGAGTCACAGGTTAAAACAATCATCTAAAGAATCCACCGATCACCTTCTGAAAGAAATCCCAAATTGAAAACAGCAAGGAATTTTGCATCCAAATTCCAGAATTATTAGGTCAAGTAGAAACTACTGCAAGTAACAAGACATAAACAATTCAAATGTCATGGAACCACAGTCAAGATTACACAGGATCTTGCAATTCTCAGATTAAAAGACTGGGAAACTTGAAATATGATATTCCATAAATCGAAGGGGCTTGACTCACAAACAGTGGCCTTCTACCCAGAAAAGTTGATCATGATCTTTTAGGGGAGGAGATGAACATTCCATTAAATAGGGGACTTCCAGACTTTCCTGATAAAAAGACAAGAGTTCAACATAAAATTTGATCTTCAAATACAAGACTCAAGAGAGGCATAAAAAATGAAAACAGGAAAAAAACAAACCAAGTTATTTAGTAAGGGAAAATTGTTTACACATCTACATGGGAATATTTTACTTATAACTCTTGAGATCTGTATCCATACTATGATATTTAGAAGGTATATACATAGACAATGGTGATGGGCTGAAGATGACTTTGATGTGATGAATAAAATATAATTAAGTAGTGAAAAGGAATTGTAATTGGAGAAGAGCGAAGGAGGAGGCAGAAAGGTAAAGTACATCATGTGGAGAGGCACAAAGAAATATAGTATAGGAAAAGAAAGGAGGGAATCACGCATTGTTTGAACTTTATTGTCAGTGGATTTGGTTTAAAGTAGCAATAACATACCCAGTTAGGTATAAAAACCTATAGGGAGTAGGAGGGAAAAGGGGAAAGAAAAGGGAGGCAGTAATAGAAAGGAGGTTAGATTGAGGGACGCAGTGGTCACAAGAAAAACACTAGTGAGGAGGGAAATGGAGAAAGAAAAAAGAAAAGCATAAATTCAGAGGCTAATAGTATGGAGGGCGACACAGGTAGTAATGATAATTGTGAAGGTGAATGAGATGAACTCTCCCATAAAATGTAAACAGATGGCAGAGAGGATTAAAAACAATAGTCCAACAATATGTTGTTTACAACACACACATTTAACAGACAGATAAACACAGGATAAAGGTAAAAGGTTGAATCAGAATATATTATGCTGCAGCTGAAGTAAAAAACAAAACAAAACAGGGGTAGTAATCTTGATCTAAAAAAAAAAAATCCCAATGACGATTTTTTAAGGCAAAATGCCTTCCACACTCAGAGAAAGAAATATGGAAGTCATTCGCAGAATGTAGCAGATCATGTTTCTGTGTGGGGGGAGGTTAGTGTATTATGTTTTGATTTGTTATATGATTTTTTCCATTTATTTTAGTGCGACTACATAGCATGACTATAGTGAAAATGTGCTCAATAGGAAAGTATATGTAGAACCTATACAGAATTGTATGCTGTCATGGGGAGGGAGGGGGATAGTGGGGGGAAGGTGTAGGGGGGATAAAATCTTAATATTAAGGAAGTGATTGTAGAACATTTAAAAAAATAAATAAATGAAAAGAATTTTATATTTCTACATAGTTACATGAATACACTAAAGGAAGAGGAGATCAATGAATGGGGAATACAACTAAAAAAAAAGCTAAAAAAAATTTAATAAAATAAAATCCCCAATTAAATAACAAATTAGAAATACTGAAAACCAAAGGACAGATTAATCTGATTGAAAATAAGAAAGCTATTGATAAATAAAATTACAGCTGCTTTTATGAGGGAAAAAAAAACAAGAAAATAGATAAAACCTTTGGTTAATTTGATTTAAAAAAGAAAGAAAACCAGATTTTCAGTATCAAAAATGAAAAAGATGAATTCACCAACAATGAAGAGGAAATGAAAACAAAAATTTGGAACTATTTGGTGCAAATGTATGCTAATAAATTTGACAATCTTAGTGAAATGGATGAATATTTACAAAAATATACATTGCCCAGATTAACATAAGAGGAAATAAAATGCTTGACTGCATTTCAGAAAAAGAAATTGAACCAGTCATCAGTGAACTCCCTAGGGAAAAAATCTCCAAGGGAAAATGGATTGAGAAGTAAATTCCAGAAAACGTTTACAGAAAAATCAATTCCAATGTTATAAAAACTATTTGGGAAAAAAATCCAAGATGGCATCCTACAAAATACAATTTATCACATAAATATAGCACTGATAACTAAACAGAGAAGAATCAAAACAAAAGAAAGAAAATCGTAGACCAATTTCCCTAGTAGATGCAAAAATTTTAAATAAAATATTAGCAAAGAGATTATGGCAACTTATCTCGAGGATAATGCACTGACTAGGTAGGATTTATATCAGGAATATAGAAATGGTTCAATATTAAGAAAACTATGACCATATATGACAATATCAATAACAAATCTAACACAAATCATGCAATTATCTCAATAGAAGTAGGAAAAGCTTCTGACAAAATACAGATATTCTTACTAAAAACACTTAAGAGCAGAGGACTCAGTGGAGTTTTCCTGAAAATTGTAAATATCACTTACCTAAAACCATCAGCAAGCATTATATGTAATGAGAAAGTCAGAAGCATTTACAAAAAGATTGGGGGATGAAACAAGGAAGTCCTTTATCACCATTTTCATTCAGTGTTGTACTAGAAATGTTGAGCAGTAAAAAAGAAAAAAAAAGAACTTGAAGGAATTTGAACATGCAAAGAAGAAATAAAACTATCACTCTTGTAGATGATATGATGATATACTAAGAGAATCCTAGAGAATTAATTAGAAAACACTGGAAATAATGAACTACTTTAGCAAAGTTGCAGGAAATGAATAAACCCACATAAATCATCTGTATTTCAGTGTATTACTAACAAGGGCCAACAGCAAGAGATACTGGTGGTGGCCTCCAGAGCTCATCAGA
Source organism: Potorous gilbertii (assembly GCA_028658325.1). NCBI lineage: Eukaryota > Metazoa > Chordata > Mammalia > Diprotodontia > Potoroidae > Potorous > Potorous gilbertii. Next base: position 8,472 of record JAQQSK010007134.1, read on the forward strand.
TCACAGATGGTGGGGGAATTGAGCTGCTGATCAGAAGGGGCTTGCAGGTATCTCTTCACCGAGTCTGAGACAGGATTCTCTTTCTTTGACCACCTTGGATATGCTTCTCAGTCTTGGGTGGCAATCCTGGGGAGAGGACGTGTGTTGCTGTGACAGAAATTGTGGCAATAGTGGATAGGGAATCATTACACCACCAAGGAAGATGAGTGCTTGTGATTGTTCACAGAGCAGAGCACAGGCCAGGAGAGGATTAAGCCTCCCTCCTTTGATCATACCACCTTGGAAGAATTGAAAATTTGCAGATCCCTAGAAATGTCTCTGAAAATGACTGTCCCAAACCCCTGAAGCTTGAGAGAGTATACCCTTGACATAGCAAAGAGATGAAAAGTCAAGTAATTATCTGGGAAAATGAAGAAATAACAGAGAAAAAAATCAGACTATAGAATCTTACTTTGGTGGAAAGGAAGACCAAAACATACAGCCAGAAGACAACAAAGTCAAAGTTCATACAGCCAAAGCCTCCAAGAAAATATGAATCTGTCTCAGGCCAGGGAAGAACTCTAAAAGGATTTTGAAAATCAAATGAGAGAAGTAGAGGAAAATTCGGGAAGATGAATGAGAGCTATGCAGGAAAATCATGAAAAATGAATCAACAGTTTGATAAAGGAGAACCCCCCCAAAATGCTGAAGACATTTAAAAATAGTCTAACCCAAATGGCAAAAGAAGTCCAAAAAGACAATGATGAAAAGAATGCCTTTTAAGCAGAATTAGCCAAATGGAAAAGGAGGTTCAAAATCTCACTGAGGAAAATAGTTCTTTAAAATTTAGAATGGTGCAGATGAAAAGTACTGCCTTTATGAGAAATCAAGAAATCATAAACAAAATGAAAAGAATGAAAAATAGAAGAAAATGTGAAATAGCTTGTTGGAAAAGAAAATAACTGACCTGGAAAATTGATGCAGGGGAGATAATTTAAAAATATTGGGCTACTTGAAAACTACGATAAAACTAGCCTAGACATCATCTTCCAAGAAATTATCAAGTAAAACTGCCCTGAAATTCTAGAACCAGACATTAAAATAGAAATGGAAAGGCTTCATCTGTCATCTTCTGAAAGAGTCCCAAAAAGGAAAATGCCAAAGAATATTGTAGCCAATTTCCAGAGCTCCCAGGTCAGAAATAAAATATTGCAGGAAGCCAGAAAGAAACAATTCAAATATTGTGGAAACCTAAGTAGGATACCATAAGGTTTAGCAGCTTCTACATTAAGGCATCAGAGGGCCCAGAATATAATATTGTGGATATTAAATGAGGTAGGATAAAAATCAAGAATCATCTATTCAGCAAAACTGAGTATAAGCCTTCAGGAAAAAAAAACTGGAGATTCAATGAAATACAGGACTTGCAAGCATTCCTTTGTTATTAATTAATTTATTTATTTTCAGTGTTCTACAAATACTACCATATAACTTAGATTGTTTCTCTTCCTTCCCTGCTACATCCCCACTCCATCCACAAGACAGCATACAATTTTATATAGGTTCTACACATACATTCCTATTAAATACATTTTCACTATGATCATGTTCTATAGGAGAATTAAAATGAATGGGAGAAATCATATAACAAACCAAAACCAAAATCATATAACACACACACACACACACACACACACACACACACACACACACACACACAAATGATCCACTATATTCTGTGATTGAATTCCATACTTCGTTCTCTGGATGTGGAAGGAATTGTGCCTTAAAAGACTATTGGAAATTTTTTTAAAGTCCTTGAATTGCATTGAAGTTCCAAATCTACCAGAAAAACTCTCACACACTGTGGTCATTGCTGTACACAAAGTTCCCCTGGTTCTTCTTCTTTTGCTCACCATCGTATCATATAAGGCTTGCCAGGCCTCTCTGAAGTCTTCCTGTTTATCATTTCTTATAGCACAGTAGTATTCCATTATATTCATAAATCATAATTTATTCAGCCATTCCCCAATTGATGGGTATCTCCTTGATTTCCAGCTTTTGGCCACCACAAAGGGTGCTGCTATAAATATTTTTGTACATGTGGGACCCTTTCCCATTTTTATGATCTCTTGGGGATGTAGTCCTAGAAGTAATATTGCTAGGTCAAAGGGTATGCATATTTTTGTAGCCCTTTGGGCACAATTCCAAATTACTCTCCAGAATGGTTGGATCAGCTCACAGTTCCACCAACAATGAATTAGTGTTCCAACTCTCCCACATCCTCTCCAACATTTATCATCTTCCTGTTCTGTCATGTTTGCCAATCTCATATGTGTGATGTGGTACCTCAGAGTTGTTTTGATTTGCTTCTCTCTAATCAATAGTATTTGAGAGCACGTTTTCATATGGCTATAGATATCTTTAATTTCTTCCTCTGAAAACTTCCTGTTCATATGCTTTGACCATTTATCAATTGGGGAATGACTTGAATTTTTGTATATTTGACTCAGTTCTCTAGGTATTTTAGAAACGAGGCTTTTACCTCCAACACCAGCTGCAAAATTCTTTCCCAGTTTTCTACTTCCCTCCTAATCTTGGTTGCATTGGGGTTGGTTGTGAAAAAACTTTCCAGTCTAATGTAATCAAAATTATCCATCTTGCACTTGATAATGCTTTATATCACTTCTTCATTGAAAAATTCTTCCCTTCTCCATAAATCTGATAAATACACTATTCCTTTTTTCCACTAATTTGTCCATAGTGTCAACCTTCATGCTTAGATTTTGTACCCATCTGAACTTTATTCCTGTGTGTGGTGTTAGGCATTGGTCTATGCCTAGTGTCCGTCACACTGTTAACCAGTTTTCCCAGGAATTTTTGTCAAACTGTGAGTTCTTATCCCAGAAGCTGGGGTCCTTGGGTTTATCAAACAGTAGATTGCTACATTCATTGCCTATGGTTTCTTGAATACCTAGTCTATTTCACTTGCCTACCCTTTTGTATCTTAGCCAGTACCAAGTGGTTTAAATAATTGCTGCTTTATAATACAATTTGAGATATAGTAGAGCTGGACCACCTTCGCTAGCATTTCTTTTCATTAATCCCCTTGATATTCTGGAATTTTTGTTCTTCCAGATGAATTTTGATATTACTTTTTCTAGCTCTAGAAAATAATTATGTGGTAGTTTAATTGTTATGGCACTAAATAAGTAAATTAATTTAGGTAGAATTGTCATTATTATTATATTGGCTTGGCCGACCCTTGAACAACTGATGTTTTTCCATTTACTTAGATCTGACTTTATTTGTGCGAAAAGTGTCTTGTAATTGTGTTTATATATTCCCTGGGTTTGTTTTGCAGGGAAACTCCCAAATATTGTATAGTGTCTACCCTAGCTTTAAATTAGATTTCTATTTCTTGCTGTTGGGCTTTGTTACTAATACATAGAAATGCAGAAGATTTGTGTAGGTTTATTTTGTAATCTGCAACTTTGCTGAAGCTGTTTATTATTTCAAGTAGTTTTTTTATTTGAATCTCTTGATTCTCTAAGTATATCATCATATCATCTGCAAAGAGAGATAACTTAGTTTCCTCTGTCTATTCTAATTCATTCAATTAAAAAAAATTGTCTAATTGCTACAGCTAACATTTCTAATACCATACTGAATAATAGTGGTGATAATGGACATCCTTGTTTCATCCTTGATCTTATTGGAAATGCATCTAGCTTATCTCCATGGTATATAATGCTTGCTGAAGGATTTAGGTAGATCCTGCTTATTATTTTATGGAAAGTTCCATTTATTCCTATGCTCTTCAGTGTTTTTTATAGGAATGAGTGTTCTATTTATTTAAAAGCTTTTTCTGCATCTATGCAGAAAATCATGTGATTTCCGTTAGTTTTGTTGTTGATATGATCAATAATGCTAATAGTTTTCCTAATATTGAACCAGCTCTGCACTCCTAGTATGAATCCTACCTGATCATAATATATTATTTTCATGATAAGTTGCTATATTCTTTTTGCTAAAATCTTATTTAAAATTTTTGCATCGATATTCATTAGAGAAATTAGTCTATAATTTCCTTTCCCTGTTTTGTCTCTTCCTGGTTTAGGTATCAAAATCATATTTGTATCATAAAAAAATTTGGGAGGACTGCTTCCCTAATTTTTCCAAATAGTCTATATAGTGTTGGAATTAATTGTTGTTTAAATATTTGATAGAATTCACTTCAAAATCCATCCAGCCCTGAAGATTTTTTCCTGGGGAGTTCATTGATGGCTGGTTCAATTTCTTTTTCTAAGATGGGGTTGAAGTATTCACCTTACTCTTCTGTTAATCTGGGCAATTTATATTTTTAAAAATACTCATCCATCTCATATAGATTGTCGAATTTGTGACGATAAAGTTGGGCAAAGTAATTTCTTATTTTTCTTTAGTTTCCTCCTCATTGGAGGTAAGTTCACCCTTTTCATTTTTGATATTGGCAATTTGGTTTACTTCTTTCTTTTTTTAATTCAAATTGACCAAAAGTTTATCAATTTTTTTTAGTTTTTTTCATAAAACCAATATTAGTTTTATTAATTAGTTCAATAGTTTTCTTAATTTCAATTTTATTCATCTCTCCTTTGGTTTTCAGTATTTCTAATTTGGTATTTACCTGGGGATTTTCAATTTTTTCATCTTCTAGCTTGTTCAATTGCATGCTCAAGTCATTGATCTTCTCTTTCTTTATTTTATTAGTGTAGATATTCAAAGATATAAAACTTCCACTAAAAACTGCTTTTGCGGTATCCCTTAAGTTTTGGTAGGTTGTATCATTATTCTCACTCTCTTGAATGATGTTGATTGTTTCTATGATTTCTAGTTTAACCCACTCCTTCTTTGGGATTAGATTATTTAGTTTCCAAATAATTTTTGGTTTATCTTTGCATGGCCTTTTATTACATATATGTTTTATTGCATTATGATCTGAGAAGGATGCATTGCCTATCTCTGCTTTTCTACACCAGATTGTGAGGTTTTTATGCCTTAGAACATGGTCAGTTTTTGTGTATGTGCCATTCTATCCCCAATCAGTTTTATCCAGAGATCTACCATATCTACCTTATCCAGATTTTATTCATCTCCTTAACGTCTTTTTTTAATTAAATAAATTTATTTATTTAACTTTTTACATTCATTTTCACAAAATTTTGGGTTCCAAATTTTCTCCCCATTTGTCCCCTCCACACTTCCCAATACACTGAGCATTCTAATTTCCCCTATCACCAATCTGCCCTCTCTTGTTTCATACCTCCCTTCCCTTACCCCATCTTCTCTTTTGTCCTATAGGGCCAGATAACTTTCTATTCCCCATTACCTGTATTTCTTATTTCCTAGTAGCAGGAACAATATTCAACGGTTTTTCCTTAAACTTTGAGTTCCAATTTCTCCCCATTCCTCCTTCCCCACCCATTCCCTTTGGGAAGACAGGCAATTCAATATAGGCCATATCTGTGTAGTTTTGCAAATGACTTCCATAATAGTCGTGTTGTGTAAGACTGACTATATTTCCCTCCATCCTATCCTGCCCCCCATTGCTTCTATTCTCTCTTTTGATCCTGTCTTTCCCTGAGTGTTGACTTTGAATTGCTCCCTCTTCCCATTGCCCTCCC
>JAQQSK010007135.1:0-14113 GCA_028658325.1 Potorous gilbertii
TATTTATTTTGGATGTTTGGGATACAGAAGCCTTGACTTCTATGTCTTTCCCTGATCGTAAGCATTGTTCTTCTTCTTCTGAAAGGATGGGAGGAGATATCTGGTCACCAAGAAAGTAACCTTCCATGGTCTTATATTTTTTTCCTTTTTCTGGGCATTTTCCCAGCCAGTTGCTTGACTTCTGAGATTCCTCTCCACACTCACCTCACCTCCAGATCCACCCAGCTAGTGCTTGTGGTCTGAGATTCAAATGCTGCTCCCCAGCCTCAGGGCTTTCAGCGGGGGTAAGGCTGCTATTCAGTGTGCGATTAAGTTCAGGTTCTCAGGTGGGGGCAGAGCCACCACACAGGGCTTAGTTCCCTCAGGGGGTTTATGCAGAGACCTTCAACAATGGATCCAAGCTCCTGCCTGCTTTGGAAGCCCCTGTCTGCTGCTGCCTCCCAAGGGGTCCTAAGTTATGGAGACACCCTACTCCCCTCTTGGCCAGCCAAAAAATTTCTTTCGCTGACCTTTGTTGCTTGTGAGTGGAGGGACCTGCGTGCCCACTGGAGATTCTGTCCCTGAAGCCTGCTTGGATCTGCTCCCTTCAGTGCTGCACAGCCAAGGCAGGGATGGGTTCTGCTCTGGGTCTGGTACACTACAGACCTTTGATGTAAGTTTTTCATATCTCTCTGGAACAGAAATTTCCTCCACTCCATTGTTCTGTGGCTTCTGCTGCTCCAGAATTTGTTGGGAATTCTTCTTTACAGGTATTTTATGGGCTGTGGGTTCGGAGCTAGCATATGTGAATCTTTCTACTTGGCCATCTTGGCTCCTCCCCCCTCCAAACAACTTTAAAATAACTCCTCAAATCAAATTCTGGAGCATGAGAGACAGCAAAAGGTCAGAGGGAGACATTTTTCCAGATTAAGGCAACTTAGGAGGTCTACATCAGAGGTGGGTGCTGGCCCAGAGTGTGGCAGAAGCACAAGCCTGAGGCCCTTGAAGTACAGTAGTAGCAGCAGCATTTCAGGAACTCTCATTTTAGAGACAGTAAAGGGGTTGGACAAGTGCTCAGAGAGGGACTATAGGGGATTCTTTGCTGGCATTGGCTGCACGTGGTGCTAGATGGCAACTCTATTGCCCATAAGCAGTTCTGGGCCACAACTCCAGAATCATTAGTACTTGTGGCAACAAGGGATCAGGGGTCCCTCTTGGGTAAAAACCAGAACATAGACCAGGAGAGCAGTGACCACACATTGTCCAGGGTAACACCACCTTGAAAGCACTGAAAAGTTGAGAACCCTCAGAACTAATTCTGAAAACAGAACCTTGAAAGAATCTAATTCTTGGTATTCTTTCTCTCCACCTCAGGGTGAGCAGAGTCCAACTTTAATATAAAATTAAAAGTAAAGAAATAGCCTAGTAAAATGAGTGAGCAACAGAAAAGGAATTTGACCATAAAAAGCTACTATGGAAGCAAGGAAGACCAAGGCATAAACTTAGAAGAAGATAACAACATTAATGGGACCCAAGCCCAACAAGAAAGAGTTAAAGAAAGAGACAAGAGAAAAACTGTAGAAAAAAAATGTAGAGAAAAATTGGGAAAAGAAATGAGAGTGATGCAAGAAAATTATGAGAAGAGAATTAAAGCTTGGTAAAAAGAGGTACAGGGGCATCTAGGTGGTACAGTTGATGGAGTACTGAGCCTGAAGTCAGGAAGACTCATTTTCCTGAGTTCAAATCTGACCTCAAATACTCACTAGTTGTGTGACTCTGGGCAAGTCACTTAATCCTGTTTGTCTGGAGAGCAATGAGCTGAAGAAGGAAATGGTAAACCCCTCCAGTATCTCTGCCAAGAAAACCCCAAATGGGGTCATGAAGAGTCAGTCAAAACTGAGGAACAATTGAACACGATAACAACAAAAGAGGCAAAAATATACTAAAGAAAACATCTTTAAAAACAGAATTGGCTTACTCATAAAAGAGGCCCAAAAATTCACTGAAGAAAAGAAATTTTTTAAAAAGTAGAATAGACCAAATTTAAAAAAAAATAAAAATTCACTGAAGAAAATTTTTAAAAAGCAGAATTGTCTAAATGAGAAAAAAAGATACAAAACCTCACTGAAGAAAATAATTTCTTAAAAATTAGAATTGGTCAAGTATAAGCTAATGACTCCATGAAACTTCAAGAAACAATAAAATAAAATCAAAAGAATAAAAATGATAGAAGAAAATATGAAATAACTCATTGGAAAAACAACTGATTTGGAAAACAGGCCTAGGAGAGATAATTTGAAAATTGTTAAACTACTTGAAAGCTATGATCAAAAAAGAGCATAGGCATCATATTTTGAGAAATTACCAAGGAAAATTGTCCCAATACCTAAGATCCAAAAAGTAAAATAAAACTTGAAGAATCTACAAATTACCTCCTGAAAGAGATCCCCAAATAAAAATTCCAAGGAATACTATAGTCAAATTCTAGAGCTCCCAAGTCAAGGAAAATATATAATTCATAAATCATGGAGCCACAGTCATGATGACACAAGATTTAGCAGCTTCCACATTGTAGGAATGAGAGTCTTGGAATAAGGTATTCTAGAAGGCAAAGGTGGAGGCTTACAAACAATAAAAATGTAACCAACAAACTAAAGTATAATCTTTGAGGGGGGAAATAGATATTTAATGAAATAGAGGACTTCCAAGTATTCCTGAGGAAAACACCAGAGCTGAAGAGAAAATATGATGTTCAAACAAAAGACTCAAGAGAATCATAAATGGTAAACATGAAAGAATAGTCATAAAAGACTCAGTGGAGTTCAGTAATTTACATTCCCATATGAGAAAATGATACATGTAACTCCTAAGACCTTTATCATTATTAGAGAAGTTAGAAAGAGTCTTCATAGACAGAGGACATTAGTATGAGGCAAGTATATTGGGATGATTTCCAAAAAAAAAGAACATAGGAGTAAAAAAAGATGGATGCACTGGGAGAAGGGGAAATGGAGACTTAGAATGGGGTAAATTTTCTCAAATAAAACAGGACCACAAGGAAGAACATTTATAGTGGTGGAAAAGATGGGTGGAGGTGACCAGGAACAATATTTGAACTTTTACTCTCATTGGAATTGGTTCAAAGAAGAATGAATGTGTGTACACATACATACATACACACTTACATGTGTGCATACTTATATACGAATACATATCCATACTTATATGTGTGTATCCACATTATGAGGATTAGGGGCACAGCACCCCACAATCTTGAAAATTTGTAGAAAATTTTTTGGTCCTTTTGTCTGAGAAGAAATCTGAGTTATTATGGCATTACAAGATGAAATATGTTGACATTATAAAATGTTATACATATAGTTTATGCATTTATGAGTTAATAATTTTTTTATGTTGTCTGCTGGCCTTTATGGTGGCAAAGAATTGGAAATCAAGGGAATGCTCATCAACTGGGGAATGGCTAGACAAGTTGTGGTATATGATTGGGATGGAGTACTATTATTCTATAAGAAATGATAAGGGGGGATGGATCTGGAAAAGAAAAGCCCAGTAATATGAAAAAACACCTATATGAACTGAAAAATGTGAAATGAGAAGAATCAGGAGATCATTGTGCACAATAAAAGCAATGTTGTAATGATGATCTTGAAAGTCTTGACTACTTGGAGCAATACAGCGATCCAAATCAATTCCAAAGGACTCATGTTGAAGAAATGTTATCTGTGTCCAAACAGAGAACTGTTAAACTTTGGGTGCAAATTGAAACATAATTTTCTTGACTTCTTCCTTTTTTTCTTCCTTTCTTCCTTCACTCAAGGTAAGAGTCAAGCTTAGTATTAAGGTTTATTTATTTGTTGTCTTTTAAATTGATTTTTAAATGCAGCTTTTAAGGAGCCATAGAATTGTCATTGATCATAGGTCCCAGTAGATAGTGCTATGCCCACTTAATTGGTAAAACAAATAACAGAGGCAGCATTAAAGGTAGCATTAACTCAGCAGGCAAACATGCAGCCCAAGGGAATAGAGAGAGAAAACAAGATGGTACACTCTTGATGGGCAACCAGTCTTTGACCTAAATAATAATCACCCATATTTTTGTAGCGCCTTAATTTTTTCTTCCAATGTAATTCAAACATGACTATCCCCATTTTATAGGTGAGGAAACTGATGCGTGGAGATCAGCCTCCTGGTAATGTGACTTTTGAATATCTGAAACAGAATTTGTACTCTGCTGGAGGAGCTGCAATTATCTACCATTCTACTGAATATAATTGTACATAGATATTTCAATTTTGCTTTGTTTTGTCCAGTTACTCTGGTTCTTGTGCAATTCTAAACCTCTGGCTTTCAATGTATGCCCCCAAATAAGGGATATCAAGGAATGAACTGGTCACACCATTCAATCAAATTGACAAGTATTTGTTAAGTCCCTATGTTCCAGAGAGTATGCTAAGCAATGGGGATATAAAGAAAAGAAAAACAAAGTCTTGAACCTCAAGTAACTTACATTCTAAAGGAGGATATTATTATGGGAATTTTTGATTTCCTTTTATTATTTACAATGGATGTCCATTTCTCCTACAGTTTTTGTTAACAAAATGTCCGTTTTCTATTAACCTCATCTGACCAGAACCTGATACATGGAATAATATTGTTAAGGGGATGTTAGGGCTGTTTTTCCTCATTGAGAGGTTTCTGAGTTGACTAAAACCTGTCCCATGAGATGTGATAATTTACTTAAAACCTTAAACATTCTTTAGATAAGAAGCCAGAGGAAGATTCTCAACTGACCCCGAATCCTGGTGATGTGTTCCCTCTCAATCAGCCTATTGGTGAACCATCTAAATATAGTTTAGGCTGTTATGCGACCTAGTTTCCTTATGGAGTTTGATGAGGCTTGTTTCCTTAGGAGATATATGAGATTATAACTCTATTCAATTATGTTTGTCCAACTTTTATAATATTGAAGGAAGTATGCCAACTTATGGCCTAAGAGGAATGTACAGGACTACAATATGTTAAAGAATTATTTCTCCGTCACTTTGATGTAATTTTGCCTATAAGAAGCCTAATGCTTGTTTAGTTTTCTCTGAAATCTGAACCTCTGCTTGAGCATAGTCATAAAACCAAGGTTTTTACCTCTATAATTTCTACATGATGATAAATACATTTTGGCAGCAGTTACCTACTACACGAACTCAGAAAGGAGATATTTCTTCAATTTCTTCCAATACAACATGTAAAGGTGCGTTCATGATACATACAAAGTAGCTGGAAGGTATATGTTGGAAAGGTTCCTTTTCTTAGTCTGGGTTTCCTACAGAAAAGATCATCAAGTTACTCAGATGATAATATCATTGATTTAATGTGGGAAAGGAATCTTAGATGCTATCTAGTTTAAATGCTTCAGTTTATAGCTAACTGGGGGAAACAACTCCTTAAAAGTTAGAACTGAGTAAGTGGAACCTAATGACTCTATGAGATGAGGTGAAACAATCTTTTAGTCCAAGAAACTTGGAAGACTGGCAAGAAATATCTGTCTCATTCAAGGAAAAGGGGAGCACAGTCCAGGATAGGAAGCATCCCAGCAAGCCAGCAGCAAGCCCCACCTAGACAAACCAGCGAGAACTACTGAATCTCAGTGCAGGACCCCCTCCACCCCATGCCTCAGCATAGCCAGGGGAACTGGCAGACTTCAGCTCCAAGAATGACCAGGTGCTTCAGTGTAGCTCTAGCCAGATAGGCATCCTCCAGCCACCAGACCTCCATGTACTACAGCACTGCAGCAGGCAGGCATGTAGGTGCCCATCTTACAGGTGCCTAAGCGAATAGGCAGCTGCCAGTGGCCAGACCACCATGTACCTCAGTGTAGAAATATGCCGTTGACCCAGCCCATTTGAAACACCACCACTAGGAGTACGTTGTGTGTAGAAGGAAGGAATAGTTAGAATGGGATAAATTATTTCATATGAAGAGGCTGAACAGGCTTATTATAGTGGAAGGGAAGATGGGAGGGGGGGGATGGGCATTACTTAAAGCTGGCCGGCCCCTCTCGTTAGTATTGACTCATAGTGGGAACAATGTACACCATCAGTTAAATATAGAAATCTGTCTTACCTGACAGGGAAGCAGGCAGGGAGGAGATTAAGGAAAAATAGGGGAGAGGGGAACTGACAGAAGGGAGGGTTGACAGGGGGAACGGGTAGAAGAAGTAAAATACTGGTGAGGAGGAGAAGGGTGAAAGGAGAGAGAGGAAAAATAGGATGGAGGGGAGTTATGATAGCAATCATAGCTGTAAATATCAATTGGATGAATTGTCCCATAAAACAGAGGCACAGAGCAGAATGAATAAAAACCAGAATCCTACAATATGTTGTTCACAAGAAACACCCTTGAAGTAGAAAGACACACACAGAGTAAAAGTGAAGGGTTGAAGCTGAATTAAAAACAAAAAAAGTAGGGGTAGCAATCCTGATCTCAGACAAAGCAAAAGCAAAAATAGACCTAACTAAAAGAGAAAAGAAAGGAAACTACATCTTGCTGAAAGGTACCATCGACAATGAAGTAATAGTGTACTAAACATACATGCACCAAGTGGTATAGCATCCAGCTTCTTAAAGGAGCAGTTAAATGATGTACAGTTTCATGGCCAAATTAGAGAGAACATTACAAAATGTAATACAGATAATTTTGATTATTTTAAATTATAAAGTTTTTGTACAAACAAAACCAATGCAACCAAGATTAGAAGAAAAACAGAAAGCTAGGCAATAACTTTTATAGCAAATATCTTTGATAAAGGCCTCATTCTCAAATACATAGAGAACTGAATCAAATTTAAAAGAATGCAGGCCATTCCTTAACTGATAAATAGCCAAAGGATATGAACAGGCAGTTTTCAGATGAAGAAATCAAAGATATCTATAGGCATAATGAAAAAGAGCTCTAAATCACTTTTAATTAGAGAAATGAAAATAAAAACAACTCTGAGGTACCACCTTTCAGTTAACAAATTGGCTAACTGACAAAAAAAAAGGGAAAATGATAAATGTTGGGGAGGATGTGGGAAAATCAGGACATTAACAAACTATTGGTAGAGGTATGAACTGACCTTTTGGAGAGCAATTTTAAACTATGCCCAAAAGGAGACCAAACTGTGCATACCTTTTGATCCAATACCACTACTAGGTCTTATCTGAAAGAATATAAAAAAAAAAGAAAAGGGCCTGCAAGTGAAAAAATATTTAAAGCAGCCCTTTTCATCGTGTAAAGATATTGGAAACTGAGGGGATACCCAAGAATTGGCGAATGACTGAACAAGCTGTGGTACATGAATGTAATGTAACACTATTGTGCAATAAGAAATGATGAATAGGCACATTTAAGAAAAACCAGGAAAGATTTGTATGAACTGATGCAAAGGGAAATGAGTAGAACTCAGAAAACATTGCACATGGTATCAGTAACATTGCGTCATGATCAACTATGAATAACTCAGCTCTTCTCAGCAGCACAATGATCCAAGACAAGTACAAAGGACTCACGAAGGAAAATACTATTCATATCCATATAAAGAACTGATGGACTCTGAATGTAGATCGAAGCATATCTTTTTCACTTTATTCTTTTTTTTCCTTTTTGATCTGTTTCTTCTTCCATAATTGTGACTAATATGGAAATATTGTTTAGCATGATAGCACATGTACATGTGCTATCAAATTGTCTAACATTTTCAGAAGAGTTTGGGAAGGAAGGGAGGAAGAAAAATTTGGAGCTCAAAATCTTGTAAAAATGAATGCTAAAAATTGTCTTGACATATAATTGGGAAAAATATTATTTAAAAAAATATAATTTTCTCTTCCTGGAATGCACTCTCCCACTTCTATGGCTTAAAATCCATAGCTCCCTTCAAGGACCAACTCATTAACTGCATACCAGAAGTCTTTTCAGTAATAAGTACTTTCTCCCTGTTCTGATAATCACATATATATTTACCTATTTGCATGTTGTAGAGCATAATCCCTGTGAGATCAAGTACCATTTTTTAGTCTTTATATCTCTAGAACATAACACACTGACTTGCATGTAGAAAGCACTAATACCTGTTGAATTAGATTGGATTCAGTGTCTATTTTCACATCTATGTCAACTAGTCATGTTTAGCCCTGAAAGCAAAGCAGAAAGACATGAAGTAGTGCACAAATGGTTAAATAAACCTTAGAGTCCTGGCAGAGTAGGAGTCAGGGTGATATAGTGTACATACCTAGTAATAGATTTAGAATTAGAGAATCTGAGTTCAGCTTTTTCTTCTTTCACTTCCTATGTGGGCTTCAGTTTTCTTAGCTGGAAAATGAAGGGCATTGACTAGATGACCTCTAAGGTCCCTTCCTGTTCTAAATCTATGACCTGAATAACCACAGTTTTACTTAATTTTATATGACACCATGTCATGTGAGAATTGATTGAAGGACTTGGGAACATTTGGCCCAGAGAAAATATAATTGGTACTTGAAAATGTATAAATACATGGCTACCTGATGCAGACTTACAGTAAGCTACCTCCTGTTGCCTACTCTCTCATCCCCATCTATCTCAACCTTGCCCCACAAATGCCCCACCGTAAATCTTGCTGCTCAATCCCCTAGACCTTCTAGAACTACTTGATAACTAGCCATTTGCCCTTCATTTTAGATCTTTTGCTCTCATGGTCCTTCCATCTGTAGGTACACAAAGAGACCTGACTTCCCCAGATCGCTCTGTGTCCCTGATTAGTCTCTTCCGTATTCATTGTACATGCTCTCCCACCAACCCTCCCACCCTTCTAAATGCCCCATCTAATTCACTGGTTCTGGAAGGGAAATCAAGTACTCCTTGACCCCTAATCCCACTTCTAACCTCTCCTTCTACCCTCACTCAGTAACTGTAGCCTCAATGTGATATTTACATTATGGAGGCCATGAATATGCAGGCGAAATTCTGAATTGCAAAATGTAACAGACTCTCCACATGGAAGGCAAAACCAAAATATTTACTGAGACACCAGAAAGCCAAACCCATTATAGTAACAAAGAAATCCATCATAATAACTAAGAAGCCTATACAGGTTATCAAGCCTTCCTACAAATAGTCTCCCCAAAGCAAAATCACAAACAAACTCTCTCACTCACACTAGAGAGTTAAATGCTTGCTTGCATCCTTCCCAGCTCTGACTAGTCTCTGACTAACTTCCTGTTAGTTCTGCTCTACTGCTGTCTCTTTCTTTTCCACCCTTCCTGCCCCACCCCTTCCTACTAAATGTCATGTTAGAGTCATGTGACCTAGGCTTTCATGTGACTTAAACAGGTCATATAGGCTTATTAATGGATGTGAAAGATCTCATTCCATCAAAAATACATCAATTTCATTTTTCCCTTTTCTCAGTGATTTCAGTGCCCGGCACATATTTGCCTTTTCTTTTCCAACTCTTGCCCTGACATGATTATATTTAAATGGTAATGGTTTAATTGAAATAGTTCCCTCAAATACCTAAATGACCCAGTTACTCAGTCTACTCAGTTCTGCCTCTTGGAATCCCTAGTTTCTTTCAAGAGTAAGGTCAAGTTCCTCTTTCTGCATGGAAACCCTTCCTAACTCTGCCTTCCCTCCCCACAGCTGCTAGAGCCTTTGCCTCCAAGGTTACCTTGTATCTGCTTTGTATGTATTTTGTATATATTTCTAAGTGTGTGTTGTTTTCTCATTATAAAATAATTTCCCTGAGGGCAGGAAATATTTCTCATCTGTCTTCATATCCATAGCACCTAGCCTAGTGCTTTCTTTTATTGTTGAGTCGTTTCAGTCACATCTGATTCTTCATGAACGCACTTGGAGTTTTCTTGGCAAAGATACTGGAATGTTTTGCCATTTTTTTCTTCATTTTGTTTTACAGATGAAGAAATTGAGGTCAACAGGTTTAAATGACTCGCCCAGAGTCACATTGTTTCTGAGGCCAGATTTGAACTCAGGAAGATGATCTTTCTTAACTTCAAAGTCCAGTGTTCTATCCACTGTCCCACCTAGCTGCCCTAACAACATGCTTAGGAGGTGCTTAATTATTGCCTATTAATCACTTATTTTGTGGAAGGATAAGACTTTACCTACTATTTCTATGGTTCTCTTATCTATGATAGATGTTCCCCTCTGTAAACTGAGTATTCAAAGTTGGTTGTCTTTATTTTCCTTGAACATATACCAGGTAAAACATTCCTAGAATCTTACCTTTCTCCCTTTTTCTCTCCTTCCTCCATGTTTTGTTTAGATTGTAAGGTTCTGGAAGGGAAGGGGATGCAAGACTGCCATTTTTGTACAGTTATAGCTCTTGGTGGGCACCACTTGGCACCATGCTCATGGTTATTCTCACTGGTGAATCATCAGGAATTATCTCTTGTGGAAATTCCACGGGGTATAATTTCAGTGTGAGTTTTAAATGCACGGGAGAAAATGGAAGAAAATGTAATGGTGGCTTTAATTTCTTTATCTTTTAGGAAAATCAAGAGATAAAAGAACCAATAAAATTAAGAGGTAGTGATATGGCACTTTGGCTACCGTTAGTTAAATCACCATCATCTATTCTGTATAAATCTAGTATAAACCTAATTATTTACATATAGTCTTCCCTCTCCCCTACCCCATTAGAATATAAATCCCTTGATGTCAGGGACTAGTCTCTGCAATTTTTTTTTGTGCCCTCTAAGATTAACACAGTGACTGGCACATAGGGAGCAATAAATAAATGGTTTTTGAATGACTGCCTGATTACCTGATTTGAACCTTATAATAATGCTGAGAAATAGGACAAGCCTTATTATCTTTATTTTCTAAATGGTATCAGTCAGGCAAAGTGAAGACTTAAGATTTTAGAGATAGAAGGGCCATGAGAGCTATCTAAAGGGCAGCTAGGTAGATTAGAAGGACTTTGACTTGGAATCACTAAGACCTAACTCCAGACACTTCCCAGCTGTGTGACATCAGGCAAGTCATTTAACCTCTCTCAATCTCAGTTTCCTCCTCTGTGCAATTGAAAGAATATCCACTTTCCAGGATAGTCATAGCGATATAATAAGATAATATTTATACATTGCTTTGTGAACATTAAACCACTATGTAAATACTATATATTATCAATCCATTCTACTTTTTCATTTGCCAGTCAAGGAAATCACCCAAGATGATAGAGGTAGTAAATGGCAGAGGAAGCATTTAAACCCAGGTATTCTGATTCTAGAATCTGTAGTTTTTGTGTTAGACCAAAATAATCAAGTAATTAGCAAATGGCAACGCTAGCCTTCGCATCCAGTTTTTTTCTAATTCCAAGTCCATTATTTTTTCCCCGAACACATCAGACTACTTCTATACGCAAGGGTAGGTTCAACAGATGATTAAATTCAGTGAACACTTATTAAGCACCTACTATGCCAGAATCAAGTGATAGACACAGGATACCATGCTTGCTCTTAATGTAGTTACATCCTCTTGATGAGAAATGTTCACACAAATATCTTCAGGGAGAGTGAGATATGGGCTAAGGAGAGGTCCAGACAGAGTGTTAAAGAACATTCAAGGAAAGATCACTTTCACCAGGAAGGGTAGATTTCATGGAGGAGATGCCACCTAAGGGCTGTCTTGAAGGGAGGGAGAACTTTAATAAGCAGAGAAGGAGGATAAGAGATATCCCATCCCAGGAGATAACATAAGCAGAAGCACTGAGAGAAGGGATGGGGCAAACTAAGAATGGATGAAAGGAGAGCAGTATAGTGTAGATGTGAAATAGTTTGTAAATGAGAATACTATGAAACAAGGATAGAAATATAAACTGAAGCCAGATTGTAGAGAGTTTGTATTCCAGGCTAAGGAGTTTATAATTTATTTGGTGGGAAGTTGGGAGCGCCTGAAGGTTTCTGAGTAGAGGAGTGACCATGGTCTTTTTAGTAGTTTGGAAAATCATGTGGGAAAAAGTGTAAGGGATTAGAGATGGGATAGAAAGGAGGCAGAAAAAAACAACACAGTACACACAACTGAGATGAGGGATGAGGGCAATGGAGTTAGAGTCAGAAGATTTTTAATTAAAATCCAATTTTTACTACTTTTTATGAACTTCAATTTTCTCATCAGTAAATGTGGGGTATTTAGAGCTGGTATTATTTTGTGTTCATTTTACTTTGACGTTCTGTGATCCTATAATTCTAATGAAAGGGACTTATCACTGGATATGGTGGGTGAGCGACAAGTGCTATGAGGAAGGAAATACCATAAATGGTAATAGAAAAGTTATGTAGAGAGCTAGTTTGGAGGTGAAAGGTGAAAAAATTTCCTTCTGGAAATATCAAATTTCAGACGGTAGCAATCAGAACATATAGGCATGGATAGGTACACAGACAGTTTATGAATATTTAAGAAGAAGTCATGTTCATTTTTATCAGTGTTGTGGATCATGGCATAAATAGCATGTTCATCCAATTTGGAGATACCTATCTGGGAGGGAAAGCTGACATAATGCGTGAGAGACTCAGGATCCAAAAAATGTCTTGATGGATTGGAACACTGGACAAGGTTTAATAATTTAACACTTAGTAGACAAAAACATGAAGTCATAGATTAATGTTTGATAAATCCACACAAATTTAAAGATGCAATTTAAGGAAGGGGAAAGTATGACTATATTGTAGTTCATATGCAAACTATACATCAGTGGACTTCAAACTCATTACGAGTCCACAGTGTGAAATGGCAACGAAAAAAGATAAAATGATTTATTGAATTGAGAGACACAGGGCTTGGAATGAGGCAGCTGACTATCAGGCTGTACTCAGCCAGAGTCATAACATGTCTAGAATATTCGGTCCAGTTCTAGGTGCCACCTTTTAAGAAGGTCATTAACCTGCAGCATTTTGACAAAGAAAATGATAAGACTGAAGACCATGCCATAGTAAAGTTGAAGGAACTAGGAATATTTATCCTGGATAAAAAGATTTGGTGAGGAAGGCATGGCATCTGACTTCAGATATTTGAGGAGTTGTTGTATAGTAGAGAGATTGTGTCTATTTTTCTGGGTGAAAAGTACAGAATTAGGTGAAACTAGTAGAAATGACAGAAAGACAGATTTCTGACTGGTTTATGGGAAAATTTCCGAAGAATTAGAACTAAGAGTTCAGTGATACTACTCAATATCACAGATATAGAGCTAGAAGGGACCTTAGATGTCATCAAGTCAAACCCTCTTATTTTACAGATGAAGAAACTGAGGCACAAAGATTAAGTAATTTACTTAAGGTAACACAAATTCTAGGTGGCAGAACCTTGATTCAGAACTAGTTCTCTGATCCCAGTTCCCCCCTGGATCATCAACTCTCTATAGTGAGAGGTGGATTTTAATTAAGATCATCTGACTCTTAAGTCCATTGCCCTTATCTGCCTTAACTGTCTCCATATAATACATTTGTATTATACTTTAAGATTTGCAAAACATTTTACACACTTTATCTCATTTGCTCCTTCCAATAACTATATAAAGTACATGCTACTTTTATTCCCATTTTTTTCAGATGAGGAGACAGTATCAGAGGTTCACAGTAACTTGCCCGAGATCAACTAACAGTGTCAGAGAAAAGTTTCAGATCCAGATCTCTGCTGGCTCCAAGTTCAGTGCTTTTCCCACTATATCCCCTTCCTTGCTGACAGATACTCAATTCAAAGGACCACAAATTTAGAGCTGGAAAGGAATTTAGTGGTCATCCAGGTCAGGACTTCTTTAAGTTTTTCCATTGGTGACTCCTTCAGTGCTTCTTAAACTAGAAGACAAACCTAGTTTTTTAAGAAGCACTGAATTCTAGTTCAATCCTATCTTTATTTATTTATTTTTACAGATGAAGGAACTGAGATCTCAGAAGTGATAGAGCTGGGATTTGAACAGAAGACTTCTCTTTTTGAGCTCCTCCATGGCCTGAGCCCATGGGGTATCTATTTCAGATATTTGAGATACAGAGGCTTTGACTCCTATGTCTTTACCTGATGGTAAGCAAATCTCTTCGTCCTCAGAGAGGAATGGCGCAATCATCTGGTCACCAAGAAAATAACCTTC
>JAQQSK010007136.1:0-14113 GCA_028658325.1 Potorous gilbertii
CAGCCCTCCCTCCTCTTCTAATTCTACTGCTTTGTGCTTTTCACCATCTAACATGGTCAGAAGGCAAAAATTATTAATACCGCAGAGGCCATGATCCAACATTGCTTTGTCATCCACCGGCACTGGAGAGCTCAGTTTAGTGCAGGCAGTCATAGATGAACAGAAGAGAATTGGGGTCAGAGATCACCAGACATTGCCCAAGCTCATGAGAGAAGGGATGCTCAGAGTCGAGGCCAGCTCAATGATGCTAGTCTGGATTTTCAGAATTTTTATACAATTATTGATCTGAAACATAATGGGAATGTAGGCCCCCGAGATTGGTTTGAACTAGGTGGCACAGGGGATAGAGAACCAGGCCTAGAGTCAGGAAGATTCACCTTCCTGAGTTCAAATCTGGCCTCAAACGTTTCCTAGCTGTGTGACCCTGGGCAAGTCACTTAACTCTGTTTGCTTCAGTTTCCTCATTTGTAAAATGAACCAGAGAAAGAAATGGCAGATTGCTCTAGTATCTTTGCCCAGAAAATCCCAAATAGAGTCAGAAAGAGTGAAGCACAATTGAAAAAACTCAACAGCAACACCAAAATGCCTTCATAGTCTCAACCAAAATACTTAGTTTTGTTTTCCTTAAAGAAAATAAAGATAGTACTTGGTAAATTATCAACATCCTTCACATTTATAATTTGTCTTAAGGTTTATCAAGAATTTTCCTTATAATAATGTTATGAAGTAAGGTAGCTAGCGTAAATGATGTCCTCCATTTTACATATGAGACAGCTGGGGCTCAGAAAAGTTGTCTGTGCACAGTGATGTAACTAGTAAGTGTCAGCGAGAGAATTCTGAGCACAGATTATTCTTGGCAGACAAGTGGTGCGGTGGGTAGAGTGTTGAACTTGGAGTCAGGAAGGTCCAAGTTTAAAAGTTATCTCCGACATTTCCTAGCAGTATGACACCAGGCAAATGCAAGCCTCATCTGACTCATCTAGAAAATGGGGATGACAATAGTATCTACTTGTGTAGAGCCCATGTAAGATGGCATGCTATGTTGGGGAGGGAGGAGGAAAAGAAGGGGGAGAAGATTTAAAACTTATGAAAGTGATTGTTGAAAATTGAAAACAAATAAATAAATAAATTTGAAAAAAACATAATAGCACCTACTCCCCAGAGTTGTGAAGATAAAGTGGTATTTGCAAAATTCATTACAACCTTCAAAATACATAAATATATTTATATTCTTAAGGTTTTAGTGATTAGAAAATAGGTATATAATAGTTACTGATTACATTTTTTGGTTAATAAATACCATCCATATTTTTTATACTTTGGGAATCTTTTACCTTATTTGAGGCACATTAAAAATTCTATCTTAGAGTACTTTTATTTTTTAATTAGCTAGCATTTATTTTCTGTCCCTCTTCCACACCCAGTAGAAGAAAAACCATAATGATAAATATTCTTAGTCAAGCAAAACAAATTGACCATGTCTAAAAAGTGTGTCTCAACCTCTCCATCAGGAGGCAGAGAACCGGAGTGCTTTTAAAAGTGTCACCTTTAGCATGTTTCATCCGTGTACTCTCTGTGTTCAGTCCAGCTGTTGTACTAGATTTCTCTTATTGTCATTTCCTCACATAGCACATCAGGTATTGACACAATCATGGAGTCCAAATAAGATTCTTTCATTCTAATCAAATATGACTATAATAAGTCTCTTTGGAAACATTGGCATATCTTTCTCATTTCAAATCTCTTTCTCAATCTCCTTTCAATTTAATCCACGAGTGATTGGAAGATGACATGGTTTTACGTGGTGATCCTACAAAGTTTTCTATAGGACTCTCCTCTCTTCCATTGCTTTCACTATAATGCTATTTAAAAGCTTCCTTAATCTTTTAATATTTATTGTGGGGAGAGGGGGCAATTGGGTGACTTGGGCAGGGTCATACAGCTAGTAAATGTCAAATGTCTGAAGCTGTATTTGAACTCAGGTTCCCCTGACTCTAGAGCTGGTACTGCACCACCTAGCTGCCCCAAACTTCCATAATCTTTGCAGAAGATTTTGTATTCCAAATGGCATGGCTTTTTGCTGCCATGTTTTTTCCTGGCAAGAAGACGAAACGTCTGCTGATGGAAATGACTTCCGGAGGGATTTTTTTGTTTGTTTGTTTTAATCAATGTATTGTGAAAAATGCTTTGTATTGGTTGAATTTCTCTCAGGAGTCATGGTCCATTTCCTGTTTTTCACAGTTAATTGCATGTTCAAATAAATTGACAGTTGGATAGAGTCACAATCATTGAATGAAGTTTCTTCTTTTATGTTACCCTTTTCTACTGTAGAATTCATTTGGACTTTTACTTGAGAGTCCTTAACCTGTAGTCTGTGTGTTGTTTTTAAAAAATGCTTTCCTCGCTCTATTTTTTAGGACAATTGGTTTTCTTTCTAATCCTATGTATTTCATTTTATGAGTTTAAAAAGCATTATTCTGAAAAGGGCTTCATGGGCTTCAATGCAATACCAGAAGGGTCCATGATACACAAAAAGGTTGAGTCTTTCCTCTAAGCAGTCTGCAATATCACTACACAGAGCTTATTAGGAAGGTGCTCTCATTTTGGTAACCATCCGCTTCCTATATTGTCTGAGACTTGCTACATAATAACAGGTGATATTTATATAGTTCATTGTTGTGTTCATCCTTCATTTTTGAAGAAGACCATGACATCAGAGAAATGATGACATGACTTGCACTGGACTTTGTTTTGAGTGAATGAGGGCTGTGCAGGTCACCAGCCACACTTCTCCAGAGTCATCTGAATCTAGTGACCAGATATTCATCAGGATGACTGGAGATGGCCCAGGATGCAGTGGGGGACCTTGGCCTTTTCAGGTATTCACTTAAAGGGAGGCAATGCCCATTGAGTGAATGGCCTCTTTAAGAAGTAGTCAGGGAATGGCCCTTTTAGTGAGCAAAAGAAAAAAATAGCTAAAGGAGGGAAAGAGAAACTGTTACTATTGATAATCACTAAGCCACCCATTAAGGGGAACTTGGGCATTGAAAATGGAAAACATTTTCACTAGAGGCCCCTCCATGGACTCTGCCTGAAACTGACGCCTAGAGTGTCCAATGAACATTATATGTATATCCACAAGTGTCCAAGGACAAAAAGTGACAAGTCCTTCAGAGGCCTCAGAGTCCAAACCCTTTATGTGATTCGAAAGGAAACTGAGTCCTAGAAAGCTGGATAGCTCAGTGTGAGATCACTAATAAGATCCTAGGATTTAAAATGTCAAGGGTTTCAAGAGCTTTTGAGTCAGACCCCCTACAGTGAACTGAGGAGAAACAGAGGCCTAAGGAGCTTCAGAAATCTGTGTGTGATCAAAGACAACTTCCTAGACCTAGAGGTAGAAGGCCTTAACTCCATTTAGACTACAAACCCTACCTCCCAGGTGTCTTCCTGAAAATGAGGCCTGGTGAGCCAAATGGCCATTGTATGATGAACCAAAAGGGTCCAAAGAATAAATGTGACTAGTCCTATAGAGGCCTTAGAGCCTAACCACTTCATGTGCCTCTAAAGGAAACTGAGTCCTAGAGAGCTGGAGAGACAAGTGTAAAATCACTCCCAAGCTCCTAGGATGAAATATATCAGGGCATTTAAGGGCTTTAGAACCAGACCCCTTGCTGTGACTGTAGGGAATGAGGAATGAGGAGAGGGGAGTTTGAGGGACCTAAATGTGATCACCTACAGGTTCCTAGGCCTAGAGCAAAGAGGACCTTAAGGGCATTTACACTAGAGGCCCCTCCATAGACTCTGCCTGAAACTGAGCCTTAGGGAGCCAAATGACCATTATAGGGGCACCCACAAGTGTCCAAGGACAAAAGGTGATAAGTCTTTCAGAGTCCTCATAATCCAAACCCTTTATGTGACTAAAGGAAACTGAGTCTTTGAAAGCTGGATAGCCCATTGTCAGATCACTCATAAGATCCTAGGATTAAAAATGTATAGCGCTTTCAAAAGCTTTTGAGACAGACCCCTGCTGTGAGTGTAGGAGAAACAGAGGCCTAGGAATCTACAGGAACCTGTATGGGATTACCTTCAGGTTCCAAGACCTAGAGCTAACAAGGCCTTAAGAACATTGACCCTCAAGCTCTCTTATTGGGCTCTGCCTGAACCTGGAGCCTAGAGAGCTGTGGGGACCATACTATGTTCCTGGCACTGTGGTAAGCACTTTTAGAGTTATTATCTCATTTCATCTCCACAACAATCCTGGGAGCTAGGTGCTATTATCCCCATTTTAAGGATGAGGAAGCTGAGGCAAATAGACCTTAAGTGACTTATGCAAGGTCACACAGCTACTAAGTGTCTGAGACCAGATTTGAATTCAGAATTTGAATTCCCACTCCAGGCCTTCCATTCTGTCATGTACCTCCTATGTAAGCATGACATATAGTCTTGTCTCCAAGGGATCTTCAGTTCATTGGTCTCTTTCATTTGGTTGTTCTGAAAAAATTTTCACCATTTCCACGTAAGTCCACCTTCTCATTGAAGTAACTGTCTCTGTTCTTTGTCCCTTTTCCTGTGATATAGAGTGAGAAAGACCCTTAGAGATCATCTAATGCAAATCCTCCCTATTTTACAGATGAAAAACCTGAGATGCAAAAGAAAATAATTTCTTTAAGGTCGCAGATAGTAACAGGATGAAGGTTTGAACTCAGACCATGAAATATGAAGCTGTATGTTGCCTTATTTTAGAGAATCTCAACAAAGTCTTTATGGTTTTTTCCTCATCCTTCTATAACGTTGGCATAGCAACTGCGAATATTTCCATGTTGGCTTCTTTGTTTTTCATCATGATGAACTCTGAAAATGACTCATGTCCTCATAAAATCATGTCCCATGGAAATTTTTGTTTGTTTGCTTTTTTTTTGATTTGTGTTTAGAACTCTCAGCTTACTCCCCAAGGTAGATGCAGCAGAGTCTTAAATAGCTATAGCATTAGAAATACATCCCTGAACCGTTTCATAAAGGTCTTGTTATCACTATATATTCACATAGTTTTGAAAGCCTGATCCCCAATCAGTAGAAAAAGTACCAAGCATAGCATAGCACAAGCTAGGGGAGACATAGACACGGGGCCAACCTCTGGTTAAAAGTCACACAGCAGCATACACACATCAGGGAAATCTCCTGTGGTTTCTGGCAGTATGAGTTTCATGATTTCCATAAACTTACTTGAGGCTGCCACAGCTTCTAAAGATATCCAGTGCCTATGATAGTAGCAAGTCTCTTTGTGCTGGCTGGAGGAAGGAAAATCTGCTCTTCCTATTCATTTACTTGTTTCTTCTCCTACCAAGAAGAAATACACCCCCCACCACCACCACACAAACACACACAATGATGGTGAGATGCAGCCCAGTTGAGAACTCAACCCTCCCTTGCAGTTACTAACATAATTGACAGTTCATAATGGCCTCATTATAGGGAAGCTAGGTGTCAGTGGATACAATTCAAAGCTTGGAGACAGGAAGACTTATCGTCCTGAGTTCAGATCTGGTGTCAGGCACTAGCTGTGTGGCCCTGGGCAAATGATTTAACCCTGTTTGCCTCAATTTCCTCATGTGTAATATGAACTGGAAAAGGAAATGGAAAACCACCCCAGTATCTTTGTCATGAGAACCTGAAATGGAGTCATGAAGATTTGGCAATGTCTGAACAATGGCCTCATTTCCTCTGTCCAGAGTGCTGACAGAAGCACCCATTTAAACTAACTCTACCATCTGCTTTATTCACTGATGGAGGAATTTTTTCCATGTTGTACAATTTTTTTAGGTTTTCTGGGCTTCCTTATAATGAGACTATAAACAAGGACATGGTTCAGTTCTTCCAGCAATGTATTCATTTGCTCAATGAGCAAAGCTCTTAACTTAAACAGCTTAAATTAAAAATGTTAATGTTATCTGGTCTAAAAGCCAGGTGATTCTGTGAAGAATGTGTGATCTCCATCAGTGCAGATACACCTTGACAATGATGAATCCATCTATCCATCCATCAATAAGTATTAAGCAGTTACAAAGTATAGGCACTTTAGGCCTGTGTTAGGCATACACATACCAAGAATGAAACAATCCTACTTCCAAGGGCTTTACATTGTATTGGGGGTAGACTATAAGTACACACATACACACACACACACACACACACACTGCATAATTATATAATCAATAAATGCAAATATATACAAAGTAATTAAATACAGGTTAGAGTGGGAGAGGGGACTCTAGCAGCTGTTGTTGGGTACAAAAAATTATGGTTGAAATGATTCATAAAAGAAGAGAAGGACCCTTTGTTTCAGAGGTATGGGAGGAACACATTCTAGGCATATAAGATCACCAAGGCAAAGTGTGGAGATGGGAGATGGAGTGTGCTGTATGCAGAACTAAGAGAAGGCTAGTTTGACTGGTTTGCAGAGTATGGAAAGGGGAGTAATATCCAATGATACTGGAAAGATAGGTTGGCATAGAGTGTGTTGGACTTTAAACATTAAATACAGGAGTTTAGCTATAACCACAGTAGTCATAGGAAGCTGCAGCAGTTGATTGACTAGGGGATACCACAGATCTTTAAAGTATTGAAAATTTTAGAGACATGAAGCACAAAAAGAATTGAAAGAAGGGAAAATCATTTCCACCAGGAGGGAGTGGTGAAGACTTTATGGAAGAGTATGGCATTTAATGCTGAACAAAAGACAGAAATGGGAGGATATTCCATGTATGGCCAATGATATCAACACATGCATGGAAATGTCCATTATGTAGGGGAACCATATAAGACTGTTGATGTAGAGAGTGGCCAAGCCTAGATAATACTTGATAATAAGGTAGTGTTTTACAGTTGAAGCATTACATTATCTCCTTTGAGTCTCACACTATCCTTGAGAGGTAGGTAGAGAAAAATATTATTACTCACATTTTCTAGTTGAAGAAAATAGAGTTTAGAAAGGAAAGGTAGTTTCCACAAAATCACATAGCTAGTAATTAGAAGAACTGTGATTGAAACTTTCCTATGTCCAATACTTTATCCACTAGACTACACTGCCTGTCATCTTGTAATGGCAAGTGAAATAGGATCTCTTGCTGTTTTTGCTTCAGTATAATCAAGAAGTGTAATAGCTCTAACTACACATGTATAACCTATAATGCATTGCTTGCCTTCTCAGTGGGGTTGGGTGGGGAAGGAGGAAGAAAGAGTAATTGGAACTCAGAGTTTTAAAAGCTAATGTTAAAAATTGTTTTTACATGCAACTGGAAAATAAAATATACAAATAATGGGGTATAGAAATTTATCTTGCCCTACAAGAAAATAAAGTGGAAGAGGATAAGAGAAAGGAGGGGTATGATAGAAGGGAGAGTTGATTGGGGGAAATGGTAATCAGAATGCAAGCTCTCTTGGAGGAGGGAAGAGATAGGGAGAAAATTTGGAACTCAAAATCTTGTGAAAGTGAATGTTGAAAACTAAAAATAAATAAATATATTTTTTTAAAAGTATGATGCCTCTATTTGAATGTGACTCAGGTAGGTCTTTCCAACCCATTGTCAGGTCTGGGAAGATTTGTAAGAAGGTCCACACCTTTTGTTAATGAGGCCCTGGTTTTCAAGTCATGTGATGCCCTCTGGCTCTAAAAAGTGTATAAAGATTCTAAGGTGCAGGTTTTATTTTGGGGCTTACTGAATGGAAGTGTTTGTTTGGCCAGAAGAGGACTCTGGGAAGCCACTAAGGAGCCCCCTCGCTTTGAGGACCTAGATGTCGTACTTCCCTCTCTGGTAACTATGAAAGGCAGTTGGACTTTGCCTGTTGAATTCAGGTAGAGGAAGCCATGTCTGTTGACTTTTAGTTTCTCTGTATTTTCTTTGAGGTTCAGGGTGTTGACTCCCCTGAACCAGGTGAATGATATATGTGCTTGATTCATAAGCTTGATTAAAGTGATTGTTAACCCCTCAAAAGTTGCCTTTCCTTTTATGAATGCAGATCTAAGAACCTGTGATAACAGCCCCTCCGTGAATGTTGGGGTGCTTACTGATACACATCTGAATTTGGATAATAAACTACATTATATTGTCTAAATAATTCATACCTGTATGAAGTTTAACATTTTATAAACCTTATAGATTAACTAAGGTAAAGTGGATGATTAATTCCATAGGTCAATTCATTTTAGCAAACATTTAATCAGTCGTCTATTATATATGTAAGGAACAGTTGGTAATGATAACAGTGATTAAAAGTGAGTGTTGGACAAAAAAACATACATGATACCTTTAATATCAAATCTCTTCTATAGTTTAGAACTATCTAGAAAAGTCTCCATCCAAATAATAGATTTGGTTTTGTTTACAAAGCAGATTAGAGATTTAAAAAGTAAATTTTCTCATGCAATTGTAAAATATAAAACTCTCAGAAAAGTCAAGTGTTGTTAAGGCAGAAGCCTTCCAGATTGAATTTTGTTATTTTGAAGAGCACATTTTTCACCTAAAAGAACAATTGTGAAGGTCATCTCACTCCTCAAGAGCCCCTTTTCCAAACCCTCTTATTTTTTTTCATCGAAAATACCATTGCCATCTGAAATTAAGTTTTGAAAAAGATGCCACATTCTCTGTCATTATGTTCATTATCACATAAATAAAGATGTTTACTGAAAGCTAATTGTGTGTTTACATGCCACTAGACTAGGCACTGTGTGGGTCTATGGAAAGCACAGGCTTCTCCCTCAGGGCATTTAAAATCTAAAGGAGAATCCTAGACAGACAAGATGGATAGGATTTTAATTGGCAGAGATGAGCAGATATTCAGTACTCTTGGAAGAAATTCCCTGATTTCCTTCCTATGATCATTGAACCAATGCTCTTAGCTGAATTTGGTTAGTCAACAAGTAATTATTAAGTGTCTGCTTTGTGCCAGGCACTGGGCTAAGTGTTAAGCAATGTGATGTAGTGGATAGGACTGGACTTAGAGTCACTAAGGAGATTAACAATGGACTAGAGAAGGGTGTAGGAGAGATGCCCAGTTTCTAGACTCTACTAGTATCTTCTTGATGACAACACATGACAACAGAAAACAAGAGTTGCCCCAGTTGGGTAGATCTAGGTGAGTTTTAGCTTCTGTTGTTCAAGAGAATGATGAGAAAAGTGATCCATTTGTATGATTGAGTCAAGGACCATCGCTTCTTTACACAGAACCCAAGAATAATGGGACAGATTACTTTGTGTGTTTGATCAAGCTAGTGCTTGAAAATTTTTGTTGGTGCCTTTTGTTTTCATGTCATTTTCATTTTTAAATATAGCCGTTCTCCCTACCTAGAGGACTCACCCCTATAACAAATAATAAAACAAAGAAAGAATATATCCAACATTTCAATCAAGTTTTACAGTGCATGCAATGTTACTCACCCATAGATACCCCTCCTCTACAAAAAGAAAAGGAGGCAAGTGTATTGTCTTACCACTTCATTGGTAACAAGTTTGATCAAACTAATTTTGTCCTAAAAACACATCCTTCCTTTACCCTACAAATTGCCATTTTCCTTCCTTTGTAATTCCTAGAATTCCTTTTCTTGGACGTGTATGTGAGTCTAATTGCTTCAGTGTGTGACTATGAAACCCCAGATCACCATACTGGAGAGAATTGAGCCTGGCAGAGAATCAGAGCACAGCAGCGGGGAGAGGGAAGAGACACCATCAGAACCGGAATTTCTGAAGTGCAGTCAATTAGGCTGCCTCCAATTAGCAAAATCCATTTAGCACCCAAGATTCCTCACAGTACTGACACAGTTCTGTTTCAAGTCAGTTGGGTGCTGTTCTTAGAAATTAAAGGACCCTAACTAATTGGACAGTAAAGGAAGAATCTGATCTAGACGACCGTGTTTAATAGTACTTTCAAGAGATCTTGATGCCCCTTCTGGTTCTGAAGCTAATACTGGGTGAGACACAGCAAATGTCATGTAACCTTATTTTCTTTATTTCTTCTCAGAAAATGAAAACTTCCTCTACCTTCTCCCCCCTAGTAATGAACTAATCGTTATTTGAAAATTCTTTTTCATTGTTTCAAACTACAAAATGAAGTACTGTATAAAATTTTGACATCCTGTCATTCAGGAAAGACTCTACCATCCCTTCTTTTAAGGATAGGATGCAGGGAATCATACCTGTGACTCCATTAACCTAGAATAAAGGGTCTCCCAAGTGAGGTGTACGTACCCCAGGGGATGGGTGAGATGACATCAATGGGTGCACTTTGTGAAACAAACCAGTCCGAAGGTGAATTGTATCCTACCCTCACAACTCAAATACAACCCTACTACTCCCTTCAGGTTTCCATGATGGTCACAAGATTAACAGGGGTAAGGGTGTGGGGTGAGTGCCTATGCAATGGGATCAAGAGGGGAATTTTCCCAGTGGTGCCAGTGTGTGCCCAGGTCTCAGTTATAAGTACTCCAGTAGCTGGAGGACTTCTCTCAAGCAGTAATTCCTACTGATAGCTGAATCTACATTCCTAGTCCCAAGATCAAGGATGAGTTGACCCTGTTTCTCAGTGTCTCTGCACCTGAAGGGTTGAAGCCATGGAGAATGCAGGACTCATACAGCTTCCAGCAGCCTTGGAGGGGTTACTGCTCTCAATTTTAATACTAATAGCTGTTGTTGTTATTAACTATTTAAGCTATCATTTGTAAAGGGCTTTAAAGTTTGGAAGTTTGTTTTATTCTCATAACACTGGAACCTCCTTTACAGATGAAGAAAATGAAGAGGATAGAAGTTAAGTGACTTTCCCAGGGTCACATGGCTCATAAGTGTATGAGGTTCGGTACTTGTCTCTCTGACTCCAGGTTCAGCACTCTATTTTAATGTTGTTGAATCATTTTGGTCATGTCCGACTCTCCACGATCCCATTTGGGGATTTCTTGACAAAGATACTATAGTGCTTTGCATTTCCTTCTACAGCTCCTTTTAGTGATGAGGAACTGAAGCAAATAGGGTTAAGTAACTTGCCCCGGGTCATACAGCTAGTAAGTGTCTGAGATTAGATTTGAACTCAGGTCCTTCTGACTCCAGGGTTGGAAAACTATCCACTGTGCCTCCTGGCTGTACTTTTGGGACCATCTAAGTATCTTTCCTGGCTTTTCATGCTTCCCAGTTTCATTGTATTCTTCCAGCTCAGAGGTGGGGAACTTGTGGTCTTGAGGTCCTCAAGTGTGGCCCTTTCATTGAATCCTAATCCCATTAATAAAATGATTCATTCTGTAAAACTTGTACTCAATCAAAAGGCAGAAACCCAAAGACCCAGAAGGCTCAGGTTTCCTACCCCTGTTCCAGCTCATCATCACCTTCCTCCTGCTGCCTACTCACCTCTGGGTCACTGATGCCAGCATGGATGCTTCCAGAATGGCAGTGGTGACAGGCAGGGATGGTACCCATAGATAAAGAAGGTTGTGGAGTGAAGCAAGTAGCAGCTGTGACTCAGATGGGAAAGAGAAATCAACAGGAATTCCATTCAGTTCAGTGCAAATGCTTATCATAATGAATTGGTCAATGCCCCACCTTCCTCAATTTCAGGGAAAAAAAAAATAAAAATAACAGTCATAATGTGTATGTATGAAATAATGAGAGATGGTAAGAATGTATGTGTGTATGTGTATCTGTGTATGAAGACCCTAAGACAAAATACAACAGAAACAGAAGCATCTGACCTCTTGGTGGTTAGTATGTAGCTTCTGCTCAAGTCCATATCTCAAGGTTCTCAGGAATAAAAGAATGTATTTATGTAATTCCTCTACCTTTAAAAGACTTTATTAAAAAAAAGAGAAAAAATAGTTCTTCAGGTAGCTATTTATACCTTCAACTAGTTGTCTTTCTGTTCATTGTACATCTAAGAGAAGTGATAGAAACAGTGAAAGAACCACCCACTTTTTAGGCAGGTTTTTTCCACTGTATCTCAGTTCTCTAGGCAATCTCTAGATCCTGACCTCTGAACCACTGTAGCATAAAAGTGTTAAGCCAAGATTTCAAAAAATAATAAAGTACAGTGAATTAAGTTGTAGTTATTAAAATTTTGGTGTGTATGACAAAAAAACTTTTGATACTAATAATAAATAAGATTTTTAAATTGTTCCATATTTAATTCAGCATTTAATTTCAATTTTTATATTATGTATTACATTGTATATTATCTGTCAGGACAGAAATATATGTATATAATTTTAAAGTAAATACATATCTGTTGGGGGAGCATGTGTACAAATGTTTTAGTGATAGAAATACAGGATCGAAAAACTTTGCAAGGAATTCCAAATGAGGAAATTCCTTCTGCCACTAGACATCTGCACCTGCTCTACAACATGTATTCTTAAAGTTCTTCTAGCCTAGAAATTGTTTCATTCTTTGTATTTATTTCCCAATGCCAACAAAGTGCCTGGAATGTGATATTTGTCTAACAAATTCTTGATGATTGATTGACTTGCTTAGGGTCACATGACCAGTATATATTAGGGATGAGATTTGCATTCAGTCCTCTTAGTGACAAGGTCTTCTCTCTATCCACTATGCCATGTTTCCTCTCCTATGACTCTGTGTCAGTAATAATTATACCATGACCACCACTACCGTTCTGTCTTCTCCATGTAACCATCCATACCCTTCACTCCCCCTAGTCAAGTGAAAAAGAAATCTCCCTCTCCTCAGATATCTTATAACACTTTGCCTGGACATTTTCTTTTCACTTAACCTAATTTTTCTTCATAATTATCTGAGTATCTGTCTTTTCCATTTTTTGGAAACTCTGTGATAGCAGGACATAAATACTTGCATGTAGAAAGCATTTAAAAATATTTGCTGATTTTGAATTTTCGTTGAAGTCATGAAAAAATTAAAATACACATAATTATAAACTATGAAACCATCACTACACCTTACCATACTGGCCAAACTCTTTGAAAAACTTATTTAGGGGGGCAAAGCCAGTATGGCGGAGTAGAAAGATACACATATGCTAGCTCTCCCCCCACAGCCCATAAAATACTTGTGAAGAAAGACTCTCAACAAATTCTAGAGCAGCAGAAGCCACAAAACAAGAGTGGAGGAGATTTCCAGCCCAGGGTGACCTGAAAAGCGGTTGAGAAACGTCTGTCGCACTGGACGTGGAGCTGAGCCCAGACCAACCTTGGCTGTACCATGTGGCTCAGCTCCTGGAGAAGGATATGAACAGGGCTCGGGGATGGAATCTCCAGTTGCAGTAGCAGCAGTTTGCAGATTCCTTAACTCACAGGCACCAAAGGTCAGTGAGAAGGTTTTTTCAACTGGCCAAGAAGGGAGAAGGGCAAAGGGCATTCCCATAGCTCTGGCTTCAGGCAGTGGCCTCAGAGGCCACATTGGGCAGGTGGAAGCAGTTCCCACAGCAGCCCGCATCCACTGTTGGATCTTAAAACCCTGGCGGCATTGAGCAGCTGATTCTTACCTCAGCCCTGTGTAGAGGCCTTGTGGCAGCTGATCTTTATCTCACACTGAATGGTGGCCCTGCCCATGCAGCTTATCTGAATCTCAGCCCCCAGTGCTGACTTGGCAGAACTGCAGGCCAGGTGGTTGTGAAGAGGAAACTCTGCTAAGATTCTGGGCACAAAAATCTCCCTCTGCTCCAAGACCAGTGGACACACATGATTGTGCCACCTTGAAGGAACTGATAACTTACAGATCCCCAGAGTATACCCTACTCTTGACAAAGGATCTAAAAGTCAAGTAACTGGTTGGGAAAATGCCCAAAAAAGGGGAAAAAAAATAAGACTATAGAAGGTTGCTTTCTTGGTGAACATATATCTCCTCCCATCCTTTCAGAAGAGGAAGAACAATGCTTATCATCAGGGAAAGATATAGAGGTCAAGGCCTCTGTATCCCAAACATCTGAAATAGATATCCAATGGGCTCAGGCCATGGAAGAGCTCAAAAAGGATTTTGAAAATCAAGTTAGACAGGTGGAGGAAAAACTGGGAAGAGAAATGAGAGAGATGCAAGAAAAGCATGAAAAGCAGGTCAACACCTTGCTAAAGGAGACCCAAAAAATGCTGAAGAAAATAACACCTTGA
>JAQQSK010007137.1:0-14113 GCA_028658325.1 Potorous gilbertii
CAAACTGTTTCGTCTGTTTTGTTTTGTACCTTTTTCTTTCTCATGGTCTCTCCCATTCATTGTAATTCTTCTATGCCACATGACTAATATGAAAATGTGTTTAATAGAAATGTATATGTACAGCCTACATCAGATTGCATGATGTCTTGAGGAGGGAGGACAGAGTGAGGGAGAGAATATTTAAAATTTATGGAAGTGAATGTTGAAAACTAAAAATAAATAAGGTAATTAAAAAACCAAAAAAGAAAAGGCACAGATTCCTTATACTGTTAAAGTGTGGTCATAAAATATGATCAATGGTTTTTTAACTATATACAAATATTGGATATTCCACATTAGGCTCATTTAGATATTACAATATCGAAGTATACTAGTGATGTTGATATTGCCACAGGGCATAGCTGAAATTCAATTTTTTAAAAAATCTCATATTATATACTTTTCAGTAATCTGAAACAAAGAAAGTGACTTAGTTTGGGTTCCTTGGGAAAAAAAGAAATCACTTTGCTAATTGAACTTTACCCTAAAATCTTCACTATTAAATGTGATTGCCTAAAGTTTCCAGCCTTTTTAAATGGGGAAAATGTATAGCTAATTAAACTTATTAAATTCTCAAATGATTCATTTTGAATTCATTGCCTATTGGCATCAAATACATCCTCTGTGGCTCCTCTCCAGTTATTTTAGGGTTTCTCTGTATAACTTCTTTATGCACTCTATTTGGAGCATGTGAGAAGTGTTCTGATCTATTTTGACAATGCCTTAAAGGGAAGAGGCAACTACAGGAAAATTATCTGACTCCCTCTAAGTGAACATACCAACTACCCAGACCAGTCTGCAGACACCATTTTATTTAGCACACAAAGATTGCTGGTATGCCTGTCCAACTTGGCTAGCTTCAAATAGTACTTGAATAAATGAATACTAAATTTGATTGACTACAGGGAACTCAGTGAGTACTTGCAAACACATCTAAGAAAATGTCAGCCAAATTAAACTATCTTGATGGTTTCCTTGAGGGTATTGAAGAGTATTGAGGGACAGATGGATATGGTAGAATTCAAACTGTACCTTATTGTGAAAACTACTGTAGAAACTCAGTGAAATGGCCTGTTTGCTTTACAATAATATGGCCGAGGTATGGATGAGTTGTAGAAGAGGTGACTATTTTACTTGTGGAAAAATGGGACTTGTGACAGAAAAGTACAAGTTTTATATTTCTGTGCTGAAAGAAGACATACACTTTATCAGAACTATAAAAATAACATCCTCATAAGTTTTCATTTAGCAATGGGAAATAAGAACTAGATAACATGGAATTGTGGCCCTTACCTATTGGGAAAGGATGCCAATCAATTAATCTGTATGTTAGGTACCTACTATGTGCCATTATCAACAATTAATCTAACAGTCATTGCTCTCTTGTATCTGAGAAATAAAAGAGGAATTATTTTCAGGAAAACAGACAACATAAGACATTAACTTTGAAGGTAAAATTGCGAGCATTTTGCTTTAAGGGTGCTTATAGCATGTGACATGTTTAAGAAAGGGGTACATTCTGGAGGACCTCATGTTAGCTTTAATATCATTCAAAAAAATGTTGTTAGAAAATTGGTTTGAATTAATTGGATGACATAAATATTCTTAAATCAATTTTTGTGACCTGTTTTGGTGTAGGATGCAGATGTCTATTAAAATATGTTAGTTCTGGTCACATTGTAAAATCACTTAATAAATTTTTGCTTGATTTTGCTTGATATTGTTAAATAGGATTTTTAAATATATATGTATATACATACACATATGTGTATGTATACACATATACATGTATACATATACACATGTGTGTATACATATATACATGTATACATATGTACGTATATGTGTACATACATATATACATGTGCCTGTATATATATATATATATATATATATATATACATATATGTATGTGTATATATAGATATAGATACACACACACACACACACACACACACACACACACACTCTTATAAAACACTCTGAGCCCAAGTGACTTTTCTTTCTCCTCCCACTCCTGCCATGGTTTAAATAATTTAAATGAGAGAGTTTTTTAATCATAATTATAACTCATCACTTTCTCTTATGTTATTTTTAATAGAGACATACCTCTAAGAAGACCTGCTTGCAAGATTAAATTTCAAATCTTTCAATGATTCATTGGGTTGTATCCATAAATGAAACCTCTGACTTGGGTGAAAATGACTGTTTACTTATGATCTGGCAGGTTTTCTAACATAATTAATTATGATTGGGTCTGGAGCTCTGAATCTCTTCTCTCTGTTTAATGTCACAGTCTAACTCGGCAGGTGCCTTTGCGAATGCCAAGTATCTAACTAAGCATTTGTTCCGTTTATAAAACTGTGAAAACAAATTATAAAATTCTCAGCAACCTTGATTTCTCCATATACTGTTTCCAACACTGGGGCATATTTTCAAGTTATTTTGGGATGCCAATGATGGGTTTTGCTATATGTACCTCCCCAGAGTACCTGATAGGCAATCATCTCTGTTCTACTAAGCCATTATCCAAAATTGATTCCTTTTGCTTACCAAAAGGGAAATAAAAGCAGTGAGAATATTGGGGAGGAATAGGGGTCAAGACCTTAATCTGTGAGAAATCTTGAGGATAAGTATGTTACCTCTCTAAAATCCATCTCCACTTGAAGTCAACGTGAAATGATCTGCAGTTAATTTATATAAAGCTTACACACGTTATTGCACATCCACAGAATTACAATGGTCTGCCCAAACTACTTCTAAATACAATAATTCAGTAACCATTCATGTACCTAGAGTAAAAATTTTGTTGTTACTGTTTAGCAAAGAATCACTATTTGAAGTAACTCAAAGCAAATAGAAGTTGGTAGTTATATGAAGTCAGGAACTCTTTTGTTTACATCTTAATAAATATTTTTTGAAGTATGAATTCAAATATCCTCTTTACATATTGAAGATAAAAATATTATGCTTAAGATAGTCCATTATTTCCTGACATAATATCACATTGTAAGGTCACAGAGTCATAAAATAGACAGCGACCTTTGGGAATAGGTCTTTGGTGTCATTGTCCACTCAAGCGAAGTCTTAGGGAATTGAAAAACTGCGGAAGCTAAAATGGCAAAATATTTTGTCCCTGTTGCCTTTATAACTAAAGGATGAAAGTGGAAAAATTAGAAGTGTGTCAGAAAACAGCCTTAAAGATGAATAAAAGTGTATAAGATAAGTTCTAGAAAAGCAACAGGATTGTTTATTCTAAGGGAAAAAAGACTGAAGGATAATTTCACAACAGCTTTCAAGTAAATGAAAGGTTATTGCTAGTCTTGAAACTCAAGGTGATTGAGAAAGACAATAAGCAATCACTTAGTTACTTCATGTGAATTGAGGAAACTAACACAATGTATGCCACAGTCAGAATACAAAAAGGATTTAACAAGATAGCACATAAAAACTGAATTTGATAAAATTAAATTCTGTGAGAATAAATGTGAAGTTCTTAAGTGGGGTACAACAAAATCAACTTCAGAAGTATATGATGGAAGAGCCATAGATTGACAGTAATTTGGAATAATAACCAAAGTTATTAAACTGTATATACCCTTTGACCCAGAAATGCTGCTACTATACCTGTATTCCCCAACAGATCAAAGAAATAGGAAAATGATTCATATGTACAAAAATATTTATAGCAAGTCTTTGTGGAGTGGCAAAGAGCTGAAAATTACATTTGTGCCATAAATTAGAAAATGGCCTAACAGATAAATTGCAGTGTGTGAATATAACATAACACTGCTGTCCCAACAGAAATAATGAAGGAGATAGCATCAGTGAAATGAAGGAAGACTTTTGTAAACTGAAGCAGATAAAGTGATCAAAACCCGAAGCACAAATGGTACAATAATAGCACTGTAAAACCAACTTGGAAAGACTTAAGAATTCCAAATACTTCACTGACTGACCATGATTCCTTAGAACTAATGATGAAGGATCTTATCCATTTTCAGCCACATAGATGATGTATTCTGGATGGAGGATCAGAGACAGTGCTCTTGTTTTGCACATGGCCAATGTGGGAATTGGTTTTCTTGCCTGTGCTTCCACACTGTAAGAATTTTATTTTTCTTTTTTTTCTCATTGGGGGAGGGGCATGGAAGGATGAAGCTGGAGGGAGGAGGAAAAGAAAAGAGAAAATAGGTCTTTGTTAATTGAAAAAATAACTTAAAAGATGACATTGATAAATTGGGGAGTAACCAAATGATTTCTACCCTGCTTCTATACACCTCTTCCTGTGTTGCCCCACATTATCTCTTCTTAATATGCAATGTTCCTCTACTGCCTGTTTTGTGTATTTTCTTCCTTTTGGATAAGGTACATCCTTCCAAGGATGTAACTTAGTTGACTGGTATCCCAGTGAAGTTATGTACTTTCCTTTAAAATTAATCCCAACCCTTGTATCATATTTTTTTTCCTGGAAATGCCTTCTTTCTCCTCTTAAAGTTGAAGATATTTGAGAACAGCAGCATTTCTTATTGACCTCTGTATTCAAAGCAGGGCTAAGCACATTGCCTTGTACCTATTAGGTAGACAATAAAGCTTTTGTTGAAGAGAATGAATTAAGAAAACCTTGAGTCAGCTAGACATCATTAGAGTTTTCAACTTGCTTCATACAAAGTCCAGTGGATATTTCTGGCCCATTTTACATGGCAATTTTTTTACATGCATGAAAATTACTAACTGTGAATAACTTTCAGTAGGCTGTGACCATTCATAGTATTGTTAGCATACATAATTTTCAGTCAATTCCTAGTGACATAAACTATTGAATGAACTGTATTATTTCCAGTCAAACAGAAGTGTTGGTTTGAAGAATGGATTTAAATGCTAGAAAAGAAAAGGATGCCTCCTGTTTGTTTTGTTTTCATTATTTTCTTCATCAGAAGAGGTGTGTATTTTCTCTTAAATTTTGTGCTGTGTGTTGAAAATGTAAAGTTGTGTTCACATACTACCAAATGCCAAAAAGACAGAAAACTGGTGATTATTTAGACAAAATATAAAAGAGGAAAAACACTCAGCAATATCCCAAAACAGGTCATTTTCACACGAACATGACCTAGAGCTGAATGCTGGACAAAACAAATTAAATGGCCAGTAAACTTTGAAAACTTTGAAATTGTACATGATCTGCAGTTTGGGAGAGGTATAATAATTATTTGATGGAGAAAACAAATTCAAAACTAGATTCCAAAAAGGATTACCCTCGAAAACCCTTTCATTTCTCAATGATGTGATGATTATTTCATAAACAGCACAGATTATTAAAAATGTCAAATAATCATAAAATTTTGGTGCCACATACAATATTTGAAGAACACAAAGAAAAACCAGGAGATAAGTTTTTGCCTGCCACATTAGGGTGAGTGAAAATTGAGAAAGTAAAGCAATGAATATTTATTTTGGCATTGAATCATAGCACTGTTATCTTTGGTAGACATTACATTTTTATGTCACTTTATAAAGTAGAAAATAAAGATGTAGTACAATTAGCTAACTTAGACTATGGTATGATGCCAAGATAATTTAAGAAATAGATAGTTCTAATGTGTTTAATTCTGGCCTTTTTGTGTTATTTACAGATAATTACTACGGTACCCCAAAGCCTCCTGCTGAACCAGCTCCCTTACTGTTAAATGTAACAGACCAGATACTTCCAGGAGCCACACCAAGTGCCGAAGGAAAACGTAAAAGGAATAAGTCAGTCAGCAACATGGAGAAAGGAGGAATTGAGCCTCCTGAGGAGGAAGAGGAAGAACAACCTGTCGTTAATGGAAATGGGGTAGTAGTAACTCCAGGTGAGTACTCACTTTAAAATCACTCATTCATTTTACAATATTAGGATGTCTGTGTATGCATGTGTGATGGATAGAGACAGAAACCAAATAGGGAAATAGTTAAAATTATTGTCAAAAGAAAAAAAAAGAGAAATACTATGCAGACAAAAAGGACATGGAGTGAGATAAGAATATGGACATAAATCCTTGTTTGGATATTGTGATATGTAATCGTTGGGTTTGTTCAGGATCTTATTTGGAAATTCTTAATTTGTGCAATACCAGGGTTAGTTGTGATTTGTTCCTTTGATTTTGAGCTAAGAGTATGCCTTTCAATGCTGCTTGCAGATTATCAACATTTCATGAGTAGCTACGACCAGTTTATTAGCCAGTTACCCTTCTTGTGAGCATGAATGCCTCTAAATTTAACTAGGCTGAACCACTGATGACAATAGTCTGTATCTAGGACTGTTCTTAAGGACTTTCCAATATGATGAGACCTACCAGAATTTTTATTTCTCTGACAGTGACTGGGAATCCAGGGTCACCTTTATGCCAACATTAGTAAGAATCAGACGGAAAAAAGAACTGTAGGATATATGAAATAGATGCCTGTTCCTACTGTGTGAATGAGAGTGAGGATTCAAGTTAAAATCGTTGTTCAGTTGTTTTTAGCTGTTTCTGACTCTGTGACCCCATTTGGGGTTTCCTTGACAAAGACATTGGAGTGGTTTGCCATTTCCTTCTCCAGCTCATTTTACAGATGAGGAAACTGAGGCAGATAAGGGTAAGTGACTTGCCCAGGGTCAAACAGCTAAAAAAGTGTCTGAGGCCAGATTTAAACTCAGGGAGAATAGCCTTCCCAAACCAGGCCTATACTCAATCCACTGTGCTTCCTAGCTGCCCAAGATGAGATTTAAGATAAAGCCCAGGTGTCGTAAAGTCCAGGGTTATTAACTTAAGGTCCTGATCCTGCTTATTTGTAAATTGAAGTAATAGTATAACTAACTGTTTTGAGTCAAAGCTCAAATCTCAAAGCTTTTATCATTTAAGAAAGAATATAGGCACAAAAATATTACTCATCTCTAGCTTTACAAATTAATGTGTTGTAGGTCAATCAAAAAGACATCGTTACATATAGAGCTAGTTTTGGAATCAAAATGATCAGAGTTCAAGCCCTGTCTCTAACACAGTGTGTGTGATAATGGGCAAGTCCCCCAAACAGTTCATGTTCCCAATGATGCTTTTCTTTAAGAAAAAAACTCCTGTGTTAAGCACTACATTTATAGTATCTCATTGATCTCACAAAAATTCTGTGAGGTAGGTGCTATTAAGATCCCCATTTTACAGTTAGGTAAACTGAGGCAGGCAGATTAAGTGACTTGTTCAGGGTCAAACAGTGTCTCAGACTGGAATTGTACTCAAGTCTTCCTGACTCCAGGAAGTTACCTCAAAGAATTCTTATGATTCCTAAATGATAGATTAGTTGCCAGTGTACACTGTTAAGTTTCCATAATTAGGGTAAAGTTCTTTACCCTAATGAAATCTCAGGTGCTTATCCACTCACCCCCAGAAAAGACAATTAATAAATGGATTAGTTTATGGTCTTCAATATGACTATGTCTGTATATCACTGAAATGTGGATGTTTCCATGGAAACATTATGTAGCAAACCATCTGTACCAATGACTGCATTTTTCACTCTTCATCCAAACGTATTCACACAGTGAAGACATAACCAACTTATGCTTCTGAACAGAAAACTAAGTATTATATGTTGGGCTTATTACCAATCTATCATGGCATTTGTATGAAGTTAGAAATAGATATGTAAACTATGTTTTTGTAGTTATTTTTTTCCCCTATTGATGGCAAGCTGGATTTAAAGCTAAATATTTCACTAAGGAATTGCTAACTAAACAAAATGTTGTTGCCATTTGTCCTTCTTTCTCAAAGAGGACCTTGATATCTGGTGCCTTGGATTCATATGGATCTAGATTCAAAGCTTGTGGAACTGAATGTTGCCAACTAAAAATAAATAAATAAATAAACCATAGTATTAATTTATTACTTGATTATTTTATGTATTATTATTCTTTAATTATTTTAATTAATGTAACATTTTAATTAATTTTAATTTAATTTTAAATTTACTCATTTAAGTATTGAATTAAAACTAAAAATAAATTATTCAAAAAATAAAATTAAACAAGGTCTGGTAATTTTTAGTGGATTTATCAACTCAATATGAATTAACCATGGGGTAGTCTAACTTAAACCCTCACCACCTCTTGCCTTTACTATTGAAATAGTTTCTATCGATATAAACCTTTTAACTCATTCCCCTACCTTAGCTCTCTCCCCTATTCACAGCTGCCAGTGATTTCCTTAAAATGTAGGTCTGACTATGTAATTTCCCTACACAATATACTTCAACAGATACCTCTCACCTCTAGGATAAAATACAAAGTCCTCTTTTTAGCATGTAAATGCCCTTCACAACTGAGCTCTGTCCTCCCTTTCAAGACTTATAAAATAGTTCCTTTCACATATTCTATGGACCAGAAAAACTGACCTTGCTTTTCCTCACAAGCAACACCCTATCTCCTTTCTCCATACCCATGTGCTGATTGTTCCACATACATAGCATTCATTTTCTCCTCACCTCAGCTTCATAAAATCCCTTGTTTCCTTCAAAAATTAACTCAAATACATGATACTTGGCACCCTTTCTGATACCTACTGTCTAATCTTGTCTTGTATTTATTTTGCATGTGTATACACATATACGTGTGTATCTTTGCATACCTATTTCCCATATATCTATGTATGGAGGTGCATGTTGACTTCCCCTTTAGAATGTAAGCTCATTGGGGATACAATTATCATTCCTAACTTGCTATCCTCAGCACTTAATACCTGATGCATAGTAGACAATCAAAGTTCAGTAACCTATCAGTCAGTTAATATGGCAGCCAAATGACCTATGGGTTGTGATAAGAAAGAGAAAGCTTCCTGGAATAAGAAGGTGATATTTCCACTCTGCCCTGATCAGACCACATCACGGGTATTATATTTATTTCTGAGTGCCGCATCTTCAGCAGGACATTGATAAGCTGGAAAGCATCCAAAGGAGAGAAACTAGAATGGTGAAGTACCTTACATCCATATCATGTCATATGAAGGCTTATTAAAGGAACTGGATGTATTTACTTTAGCCTGAAGAAAAGTCAAGTAGAATATAAAGCTATCTTCAAAAATTTGAAGTACTGGTGTGTGAAACAGGTATTTAGATGGGTACCGTTTGTCCTGGAGGACAGAACAAGGAACAATGGGTTGATATTTTAAAGTGGTAGCTCTAGGTTTGATGTCAGGAAACCTGCTTAACCATTAGAGCTATGGGAAAATGGAATGAGTTGCTTTTGGAGGCAATGAATTCCTTTGTTTGGAGGCCTCCAGAGTCTGATAACTATTTAACAGTTGGTTTTTAATCGGATTTTTTTTTCTGATATGTCATGAACTGAGCTTCCTTTTAACTCTAAGATTCTATAATTCTGTGTCTCTCTCAAGTAATGTGTGCATGTGTGTGTGTGTTTGTCCTTTGTTGCTGAAGAAGGCCATGCCATCAGAGAAATAAAGACATGACTTGCACTTGACATTGTTTTGAGTGAGGGAGGGCTGTGCAGGTCACCAGCCTCACTTCTGCTCCAGAGCCATCTGAATCCAGTGACCAGATATTCATCAGGATGACTGGAGATGACCCAGGATGAGACAGTTGGGATTAAGTGACTTGCCCAAGGACACACAGCTAGTGAGTGTCAAGTGTCTGAGGTGAGATTTGAACTCAGGTTCTCCTGACTCCTGCACTGGTGCTCTATCTACTGCACCACCTAGCTGCCCCCTCTCTCAAGTTGTATATGGAATGAAACCAATGACCAAACCAAATGTATTAATAGCAATATATATTAGATGTAAAGGTAAAGACAAATATTGAATATGTACCAACTTGGATTTACTATTATAACTATTATGTCCATTATTTCACTTGTCGCTGCTGTAAAATTGACTTAGTGCTTTGTAGAAAATGCCCACATTTTCATTCACTGGCAAACACATACCATGGCAAATACCTCTCTCTGTAGAAACGTTGAAATTCCCAGTTTTACATTATATTCCTCGTGTATAAACGATTGGACACCACAGTACAACAGAAAAAGAGCTGAACACTTTTGGAATTATAAGACCTGCTATTATATTATTAATTATTATATTGTACATATTATTAAAATTATTATTATTATATTATAAGACTAGTATTAGAATACTAGTTCTGCCACTCACTTGACCTTTGTGACCTTAGGCAAGTCATTTTATTTCTCTGAGTCTTGGGTTTCTTCATTAGAAAGGATTAGACATAATGGACTTTGAGTTTCCTGTGTTTGGTGTCAGGAATACCTGGGTTAAAATTCTGCCTCTAACTAGCTGTGTGATTAGAGGCTTAACCCATACATACCTCAGGCAAGCTCCTATGACTTATTTAATAAGTCATAGACAGTTGCATTTTTTTCTCCTCAGCCTTTGTATCTTCCCTTTCTATGTAGCATATAGTGATCCTCACTTTTTATTAGAATGACATAGACACATCAATCACACACACAATATCCTACCAGACTTCTAATTCATGCATAATACCTTTGTTGCCTTTTCACGTTTTCCTGTTTTCATAATTCTTTAAATTGACTTTTCCCTCTTTAAATTTCTTAGATCACATCTTTATTAGGACAATAACTCTCCTCTAAAATGTTTAATTCTATTTATGCTACTATCAAAGTAAAATCATGAAAAATATCTGTGTTTCATATCAACAGAATTTTTTAAAGAAAATTTCATAGAAGACCGATAGACTCATTCCATAGTCTGAGTTAAGTTCTCCAGTGGCTTTGATGGTTCCTCAGAAATGTCAAGGTGATATTCCCAGACAGGCATACTCTCCTCAAGTAGTACAGATCACTTT
Organism: Potorous gilbertii; assembly: GCA_028658325.1. Lineage (NCBI taxonomy): Eukaryota > Metazoa > Chordata > Mammalia > Diprotodontia > Potoroidae > Potorous > Potorous gilbertii. Next base: position 10,882 of record JAQQSK010007137.1, read on the forward strand.
GACCCATCTTTATTTAATGGTTAAGGGTCTACTCCCCATCTGAATTAAAGTAATCACAAAATACCCAAACACCTTAAATGACACAATCAATCAATCAATCTGTAGTATAAATTAGGCATTAAGGAGTTTTGCTACAACTCTACCATAATGTTTTATATAGACATTCGGTTTGGGGCCATTGAATGAATTTAGTTTCATCTTTAAGTTTAAGTTCACCCTTCTAATGTTCAATTGTATATGTGTGTATGTGTGCATCTATACACACACCCATATATACATATGTACACATGCTCATATATATATGTGTGTATTTATAAATTTTTGTGGGAGCGTATACCTTTAGATGGGGCTGGAAGGTTGTTTTGCACTAACTTATTACTTTACCATCCTATTAAGTACCTTTACTGAAAAGCTAATAAGTCTGGCTGACTAATTGTTAATGGATAGCACACTGAGGGTCTGGGGCTTAGGGACCTACAATCGGAGAAGTATAATTCTTCAGAATTATTCCTAAAACTCTTAAAGAATGATTGTAGTTTGGCAGGGAGACCTAAAGTATATGCGACATGCAGTGCCAGTATGAATAATCATACCTGGAAAACTGAGCACCATCCAAGTGATTCCTATGACTAACAAGCATGACAGCAGTTCTGTAGAATTACTAAGGAAGGGAAGCATCAGGGTAACCCAAATAAACAATGTAATTAGGAGGCTTTAATTGGGCACATGATGCTTCATTAGAGTCAATATACTCATACCGTTATCTATTCCTAGAGTATCTTTCTTCAAGACTCTGTATTCCCCAAGGTTCATTTCTCCATGGCTCCTTGCTCCTTTCCTTCTCTTCTCTCCCTACTGATTGCATCCACTCCCATGGGTTCAACTCTCATTTTTACACAGATAAAATCTATTTTCTCCATTCCTGATCTCTCTCAATCCTGAACTACAATGCAGTCCTACATTTCCAATTTCCTGCTTGAATGTATATGGTTCTGTAGCATTTCAAACTTTTCCTGTTTGGATTAGGCCTGTAATATCAGTGATATGCAAAACTTTCCAAATGAATGAAAACTTATCACATCTAAATTTACACTCATCCCTATTCCTATCAACGTCCATATTTCTGTTTAGAGCATCACCATTGAATTCACCTACAATTGAAATTTCTTTTCAGAAAATCAAACACAACTACGCCAAAATATCTAGCCCACCATGGATCACCAAATTAGACAGAACCCCACATCTCATGCACCTCTCTACCATGCTTTGCTTGCATTCTACTTCTTGCTTTAGGTTCAGTAATCAAATCAGTACTACCATACTACTGTTATTTCAAAAGAGGGCACAACAGTTGACTGCCTTATTGTTCAACTCACCATCCCTGTGACACACTAGATGCTCCCATATATGTATATATATGTGTATGTGTGTGTGTGTGTGTGTATGTGTATGCAGTCTCCTCCTGCAAATGTAAGCCCCTTAAGGGCAGGAATTGTCTGGCTTCTATTTTTATAGTCTCAAGACTTAAGATAGAGCCCAACAGAGAGCATATGTACTTAATACATTTTCGTTCATTCTTTTGAAAATTTATTTATTTTCAGTTTTCAACATTCACTTTTATAAGATTTTGAGTTCTAAATTTCTCTTCTCCCTACCCTCCTCAAGATGGCAAGCTATACATGTAAATTCATATTACACATATTTCCACATTAATCATCTTGTGAAAAAACAATCAGAGCAAAAGTGGAAAAACCATGAGAAAGAAAAAAAAATGAGGGATAGAGAAAAGAACATGCTTTGATCTACATTCAGACTCCATAATTCTTTCTCTGGATGTGGATGGCATTTTCCAACATGAGTCTTTTAAAATTGTCTTGGGTAATTGCATTGTTCAGTAGCGCTAACTCTAACAAAGTCAATTGTTGCACAATGCTGCTGATACTGTACAGTGTTCTCCTGGTTTTGCTCACCTCAATCAGTAACAGTTCATACAAGTCTTTCTAGGTTTTTCTGAAATCCACCTACCCACCATTTCTTATAGAACAGTAGTATCGCTTTACATTCATATATCATAACTTGCTCATCCATCTCCAATTGATGGACATCACCTCGATTCCAGTTCTTAGCTACCACAAAAAGAGCTTCTATAAATATTTTTGTACATGTGGATCCTTTTTCCATTTTTGTGGTCACTTTGGGACAGATCTGGTAGTGGTACTGCTGGAACAAGGGGTATGCAGTTTTATAGCCTTTGAAGCATAGTCCCACATGGTTATAATGTATTACCCTCAAGATAAGTTGTTATAATCTGTTAGATAATATTTTATTTAAAACTGCATGTGTATTCATTAAAGAATTGGTCTGTAATTTTGTTTATGTCTTTTGGCTTTTCCTGGTTTGGGTATCAGCACCCTATTTGTTTCATGAAAAGAATTTTGGTAGGACTCCTTCTTAGCCTATTTTCCCATATAGTTTACGTAGTATTGGAATTAATTGGTCTTTAATTATTTGATAGAATTGTAAATATTTAAATTTAAATATATAAAAAATAATTTAACTGTCTGATAGAATAATAAATCCATCTGGCTGGCCCTGGTGATTTTTTCTTAGGGAGTTCTTTGATGACTTGTTCAATTTCTTTTTCTGAAATGAGGTTATTTAAGTATTTTATTTCCTCTTCTGTTAATCCAGGCACTTTATACTTTTGTGAGAGTATTCATTCATTTCACTAAGATTGTCAGATTTATTGGCATAGAGTTTGGCAAAAGAATTCCTAATTATTGTTTTAATTCCCTCTTCTTTGGTGGTGAATTTACCCTTTCGATATTTGATACTGTTAATTTCCTTTTCTTCTTTATTTTTAATCAAATTAAGCGAAGGCTTATCTTTATTTTCATAAAATCAATTCTAAGTTTTATTATTGGAGCAGTTTTCTTAGTTTCAATTTTATTGATCTTTCTTTTGATTTTCAGAATTTCTAATTTGGTATTTAATTGGGGATTTTTAATTTGTTATTTTTCTAGCTTTTTTAGTTGAACCAATCCATCGATCTCCTCTTTCTCTATTTTATTCATGTAAGCATTTGGAGATGCAAAATTTCCCTTCAGAACTGTTTTGGTGTGTTCTCCTTATTGTCATTCTCTTGAATGAAGTTATTGATTGTTTCTATGATTTCTTGTTTGACCTACTCATTCTTTAGGATTTGATTATTTAGTTTCCAATTTGTAGTCTA
>JAQQSK010007138.1:0-14112 GCA_028658325.1 Potorous gilbertii
GTGGTTATAGGGTACACTTCTCTACCTAAAATTTTATGAGTGTTGGGGTTATATAGTATGAAGGTCTGGACTTATTGATTGAGTAGTTGGGGAAAGGTACAAGCCCAAGCAGGATTATCCTGACAAGAAAACAGAACATGGTATTTGGGCATCTTTCATCTTGGGAGTACAAGCTGGAATCGCTTTAATACTTTCTGGTCTCTTAACTAAGACACTGCTCCTAATTTCAAGAAACCCACAACCTAAAAGAGAAATAAGATATAAATGCAGAAAACTATAAATATATGGTATATGATAATTGCATTAGAGAGTTAAACCACAAAGAAGTATGAGAAGTTTGAAGTGGAGACGAATAACCAAGTGGGGAGAGGGAGAAAAGGCTTTCTGGAGAAAATGATATTTAAATTGAGCTTTGTGATATGTTTTATTTTTAAGACTTTTCCAGTGGCCCTTTATTTCTAATATAACTTCATTGCATTATGATAAGTAAGCATATATTATATACACATATAACATTTATGATTTTTTGCTTTTTGTTTCTGTTCTTAAGCAATGATCAATTTTTGCAAAAGAATCACACAGCTGAGAAATAGGAATACCCATTTCTATTTCCTTTCAATAATCATTAGAGATCTACCGTATCTAATTTATCTAAGATTTTGTTCATGTTCTTATTTTTTCATTTACTTTTTTTTTTTTATATTTACCTGGGCCTGACGGAGCAAATTGAAGTACCTCATTTTTATAGCATTAGGATTTGTTTCTCCTTGTACTTCATTTAGTTTTTCCTTTGTTTTTAATAGTTATGCCATTGATCACATGTGTATGAAGTATGAAGGCAGCTAGGTGGTGCAGTGAATAGAGGAACTGTGTAGGAGTCAGGAGGACCTGAGTTCAAATCTCACCTCAGACACTTGACACTCACTAGCTGTGTGACCTTGGGCAAGTCACTTCACCCAGATAGCCTCATCCTGGTTCATCTCCAGTCATCCTGATGAATATCTGGTCACTGTATTCAGATGGCTCTGGAGGAGAAGTGAGGCCGGTGACCTGCACAGCCCTTCCTCTTGTGGGAAGCCAAAAGTTACCTGAACTACCCCATCACAGCAAACAAACGGCCTTGCGACATGCCACCCAGAATTTGGAACATTCCTCCGTTATCTTAGTCTTTCCTCGGTTATCTTAACCTTTACTGCCCCTCCTTGCTTCTGCCCTCTGGAAACCCCCTCCTTCCTCTAGTACAACTATAATTACTGCTGCTCTGCCCTTCAATAAACGAGACTTGATCAGAAAGCCTGTCTTGTCTCCATTCTCCGCGTCTCCTGTCCCCTGCCCCCTCTTTTCGTCCTCCAGGTCCCCGTTCTTGTCCCGCGGGCCGGGACACCCTCTCTCAAAACAAAATCAAGCGTAAGTCATGTCATTATTTCTCTGATGGCATTGTCTCCTTTGCAATGAAGGATGAACAAGGAGGAAGGAAGGATTAAGTATGAAATCAGCTATTGTATTACCTTTCAGCAGAATGTAGTTTTCTATTTATCTCTTTTAAATTAAGTCTATTTTTGCTATTGCCTTGACTAAAATCATCATTATTGCCCTGGCTGTTTTTTGTTCAGCTGAGTCATAATAGATTTTTGTCCCAACCTCTTATTTAACTCTGTGAGTTTCAAGTATGTTTCTTGTATATAATATATTGTTGGATTTTGTTTTCCAAATCCATTTCAACTTCTATTTTACAGATGAATGCATCCCATTCACATTCCCTTTATTTTCTCATTTTGTCTCCTAGAATCATTCATTTCTGTTTGGTCCATTCTGATTTTTAGGGAGTTTGTTACTAAAGTTTTGTACCTCTTCTCTTAAGCTATTGCTCCTTTCCCCAGTTCTCTTCTCCATAATTTTGATTTCTTTTATAATACCTTTTTAAAACTCTTATAATTTAAAAAAAAATTGGAAGTTTTCTTGTGGGCAGGCTTTTTTTCTTGCGGTTTTGATTATAAAAGTTATTGCATTACTCTTTTCTGGTTTGTGCCTTAGTGCATTCTGAATTCATAAATGTTTTTTATTTTAAGTTTTGATTCATTTTTGTTTGTGAGCCCTTAGGAGTTGAGTTCTAGCTTTCCCCTACTGTGGGGGATCAGATCAGGTTGAGCACCTTTCCTTTACAAGGTCTGTTGTCTTTTTTTAGGTCCTTTTCTTCACTATGGATCCCTAAGTTCTCTTTACTTCTGGTCAGCCTTACTTAATAGCTTTTCCTTTGAGCAGACAGAGAGAAGAAGGAGAAACCTTTTCTTCACTTCTTAGTTATTCCATGCATGCCCTCCTGTAGTGGGAGAAACCTAGATGAAGAGTAATCCTTAAGGAGGAGGAGAGAGGTTACTGTCCTTTTTGTCACAATCCTTTTTCTTCTTTCTATTCTCCCTCAAAAATATAGTAACAGTACCTATCATCTGTGGGAAAAGCTGACAAACCTGGTCCTATATTCCCTCTAACCCATAATTTTTTTTTTCTGAAAATCGTTTTGGGATATGTAACATGCACCCTAATGTGACATTTAGTATCTGTTGCCGTTCAGTCATACCTGACTCTGTGGCCCCATAGCACAACAGGCTCTTCACTATCTCTCAGTCTGTCCAAGTTCATTCATGTTCATTGTTTCCATGACACTGTCTATCCATGTCCTCCTTTGCTGTCCCCTTTTCCTTTTGCCTTTAATCTTTCCCAACATCAGGTCTTTTCCATTGTGTCCCATCTTTTCACTTTGTGGCCATAGTATTTAAGTTTCAGTATTTGACTTTCTAGTGAATAGCCTGAAATAATTTCTTTAAGTATTGACAGATTTAATCTCTCTCCTTACTGTCTAAAGAACTCTCAAAAGTCTTCTCCAGCACCACAATTTGAAAGCATTAATTCTGTGATGCTTAGCTTTCCTTATAGTACAACTTTCACAATATAAATACAGTATACATAAAATATACATATCAGAATTCAAAGCACCCCTTACAAGTTGCTTCCAATGAGGCAAACTCTAGCAACAGTAAAAAAAGTATAACAACAACATACATACAATATTACATATACATGTCAAAAAGTACAAAACATTACATATAATTAAAAAATAAGTTATATTGAGCTGACTAAGTAGCCAGTTACATTGTAATATCATTATTTAGCCTATTTATTGATTGGATGGTTCTAATTCTTTTATGATTAACTTGTCTTTCCATATCTGTACCTAAAGTAGTTGTTGGCAAAATCTCACTACCATTATTTCTGAACTCTATGATTTTGCCTTCTTATCCTTATTTATATGATAGCTGAGGTTATAGGTATAGACTCCCTAACAGTAATTCTAAACTCTCTGTCTTGCCCTTTAAGGTGATTCTTGAATTTTAGTTTAAATATATAGCCATGGATAGTGGATATCAAGTTAATTTTCTCTTTTTTCCAGAATCCATGATTGGTAGTGATTCTCTTGAGTTTATCTTTTTTTTTTCATTTTTCTCAGAATGCACTGAATGTTTTCTCTTACACTTTTCTATGTTGAAAGCTTTTCTCCTCCTTTAGGCCTTTACTGACTTTGCAATGTGAATTAATGTTACTCAGTTTTCTTACAAAGTACTCTGCTGTCTTCCAGTAGCTTGGAACTCAATATATTTAGCAATACATTCTATTAAACTATGATCTGTGGGAGGGAGAAAGGTATGGAATGTAGTAGCAGATCCTAAAACTAAAATCTGAAGACTAAAGTCTAAGCCAAAGAATTCACCTGACTCTGGGTCTCCCTTTCAAAATGTCTTATTCTTTCTATTGCCTAACAGCGAAATGGGTTAGAATGGCCAAATGGAAAAATAAACAAGCATCAGGATCTAAAGAAATTAAATAACAAAATGCAGTTGTGTGTGTGTGAAAGAACTTGAGTAGCACTTGACCAAGAAAAAGACAAACAAGGGAGAAAGTGGAGCTGGAGAGATAGAGAGAAGGAGAAACTACAGTTAAAAGACCATTTTTGGGAACGAGGTTCATTTGGTTAAGGTGTCTTTATCCAGGTTGAAATTCTGTCCCTTTGAATCTCTAGGTTCCCAAAAGTGAAATTGTGATCCCCACGAAGGTGGCTATTGAAGTGGGCTTCCACCATATTGATGGGGCTTTTCTATATGAAAATGGAAAAGAAGTTGGACAGGCAATCCAAGTGAAGATTGCAGATGGGACGGTGACCAGAAAGGACATATTCTGCACAGGGAAGGTATGCAAAAAAATAATTGAGTTTTGTGAGATTTTTTTTCATGTTAAAAAAAATGTGTATCCTACATGGAACAAAGAGTAATCCTCCCAATCAATGCAATCTAAACAACCAAAACAAGTTTTGCTGCATAAAGGAAAAGAGGAAGGCTAGCTAGTGTTGATGAGAAACAATGGACTTTAACTCTCAGTCATTTAATTTCAAAAATAGAGTGGCAACTCAGTTAATAACAAGATGCACACTTGTATAAGGGTATATACCTTAAAGGACAGTATCTTTGTTCTTTAGGGGCTTACTCTTCTATATGGCAGTGTAAAATATAGACATTTAATTTCCCCAAATAAATAATGAAACAATCACCTCAGGGTCCATGATAGAAATGAGCATACCCAGGAAAAATGATTAAGGAACTGTAGCAATCATATTTTCTGAATGAACAGCAATGAGAATATTCTTTTATTATGACATGCCAAATGTGATTTTTTTTTGGTATTTAGCAAACTCACTATTTTGAAGTGACAGTTTTGTAACGGTGCTAACAGTTTAAATTTTATCTTGAAGACTAAAATCTAAATTATTCCTACCTTTAATAAGGATGTAAGTTTCTTGACTAAACTGTGAGAGGAATGTATGGGGATGATCACTTTGTAGATTTTCTTTAAATTAATGAATGAAAAGTGGAGTTAATTTGGAGGAAATAACATACTTCTTGTTGTAATTAGCGTTTGACAAACCTATATTTTTTGTAAATTAGAAATTAATTGTTAAATTCCAGATTTAATGTAATTGATGCAAATCATAAATATGTAGTTGATCATTGGTCATTCTTTAAAAACATCTTATCATTGGGGAAACAAAGAACAATGCCTTAAAGACAAGACAAAAAGTTACAAGACTGTAATTTCTCTTTAAGGAAGGCTACATGGGTTTAACTGCTTCTGAACAGGAGTAATATGTACTCTAATTTGGTAGAAATTCAGCAGCATACTATTTAATTACAGTCTCCTGGGTTTAATTTAAAGGTATTCTCATAGTCTTGTTTTGCTATCTATATTTAACTAGATTTAGATAAGAAAAGGTTTAAACTACACTTTATGAAATTTATCTAACTCATTCTTATTCTTTTCCTTTGGTTCCCCACGGTGGCTGGTTTCTAGCACTTTGACTTTGAGACTTGCAGAAGATGCCAGTCATTACATTAATTTGTTGGGGGCAGGTAACTAAATTGTATTAAAGGTTTATAAAATGGAATAGAGAGAAAAGTGAATAATAAGGGATTAAAGTAAGAGCAATGTTGATTACCATTTCCTAAAACCTCCTACCAAGTTGCAGGCATAGAAAGTTGCAAGTCTAGCCTATTGTCTGTTGTGTTCTACTAAATCATCTTTGTGTTCAATCTTAGGAAGCAATGTAGTGAAAATCAGGCACTTATCCAACAGACAAGGTGAGGTAAAAGTGTTGCATCTCAGTGCCTACTTGTCTGTCATCTTTTTGACGTTGGATTCTGTAGCTACTGTTTCCTTGCATAGGTGGAAGAAAATCCAATAGGTTTCCAAAACACAGTTTCAAGAATATCCAAAATTCTGGCATTAACTTGAGTTGGGAGGAGACCTCATTGTTCACTGGGTCAGGTAGTTTTGGCCCAGGGAAAGAACCTCACTTCATGAGTACTTCTTCTCTTTACTTTTCTAGCTCCAGGCTTGTCTAGTACTTCTTTTATAACCCCCTGATTCAGAGATGTCTCCAGACTGGGTGTACATTCACTCAGAACCTCCTTCAACAGGCAGTTCAGGACCCTCCTTCTAGTGGGTAAATTTCTTGAATTTCCCAAAGAGGTCACTTTTGCAATTTACAAAGCAATTGGAAACTCAGAAGAACTCTTGGAGGTAGGTAGCATTTTATTTATTATCCCTCATTTTACAAAGAAAGAAACAGATACACAGAGATTAAGAGATAAGGAGCAGCTTCAGGTGTTTTTTATAATTTTTCTGTAAATTGGCCATTCTGGAAACTGTCTGCTGTCCTGTTATTGCCACAATTTGTCCCTTCTGTTGATATTGCTTTGATAAAGAATACAGAATATTACTTTGAATATTCCTTCAATCCCTTTAGCTTTGGAGTACATGCCACCGCCCAGAATTAGTCAGGCCTGCCCTGGAAGAGACCCTGAAGAACCTCCAGCTTGATTACCTTGACCTTTATATTATACATTTTCCTGTCTCTCTTACACTAAGTACTAGAACCCCCTCTAGGTCTACAAAGACTTTTGGGTCACATTTCTCTCTTTTCTGTCTTAGCATTTTTCAGTCCTGCTTCTATAAGAATTGGAGAAATATTTTGCCCTTGCTCAGGCTTTGTCTAGAGGACTACAGATAAATGTTGATAGTTTTGTGTGTCAGTGTGCTAATATTTCAAGTAGATGCCTACAACTAAATATTTCCTAAGGATATCCTGATTTCACCTTAAGAGATGAGACTGGTCATGATGACGAATGCCCATAGTCCTGTGTTGGGGAATTCTCTTGATTTCTAGGGAGAGGCATACAGTCAGCAGGGTCCAATAATTGTGGGTCAAAGATAGTAAGAAAAAGCTTAGAGATTTATTAGAGTGCTAAGGAATCTGCTTTTGATAACAGCAAGTTCATATTCCTTTGGTTTAGATTTGATTTTTTATGATCTTCAGGCTGCTTAGAGTACGCAGCCAATCAGTAGTGTTGTATAGCAACTTAGGCTAGAAAAAAAAAGCATTTCACAGAAAAGTCTTGGGGTAGCAATCAAAAAGAGAAAAAAGAAGTAATTCCAACGTACCTGGTAGAATTTACTATTAATGAAAAAAAGATGTTCAAGAATGGGGGATAAGCAGAAGAGAATGAAGTTTTACAATTAGTCTTTGTGACTGCTCTGTGAAAGCAGTCTTTTTAGAAAAACCTTCAGTATCACTTATCAAAAACATGAAGAAGCTACAGCAGTAGGATAATCCATCCTCAAGTTCATACTCTCATTGCATGGGGATGAGGGACTTTCTAATGTTAGACCATTAGGACATTTGGAGATTTCTACATTTTTTGTCCATCAAGATGTCACATAATATTGATGTTGCCTATTTTTTCTCCACACCTGCTCCTGGGGAGGCTAAGATTGGTAGATTGCTTGAATTAGAGAGTTCTGAGCAATAGTGCCACTGCCTACCCATGTTCAGGCCAAGACTAGCACAGATCTGGTGAGTTCCCCAGATCTCCTCAGAAGGGACAAATGTCCCTAGGTTAGAAACATTGCAAGATTGTTTAATTAATTTTTTGATGCAGTCTTACATGTAGGCCACATACAAATTTGAGTTTTATGTTTGCATAAATTGTAAGGTATTAATCTAAATCTAATCTCTTCTGTACTACTATCCAATTTTCCCAGCAGTTTCTGTTAAACAGTGAGTACCTATTCCAGTAACTGGGGTCCTTTTTTGTTGAATATTTGCACCAGTATGTTGTATACTTAATCTGTTACACCGTTAAACCTTTCTATTTTTTTTTAGTTTCTCAATAATTATTTAAATTATTATTTTGCGTGTTTGATCTACTCATCTCCATATTCAATTTCTTAAATAGGGTTTTGTTCCAGAGCCAGACAAGGGTACTTGCTGGGCTTTTGGGTGAAGTTGTTGGTTGTTGGCTCTGTTTGGTCTTGGCTTGGATTCCTTGGGTTCTTTTTTTTTTTTTTTTGCTTGAATTGAGGTTTTTTTTCCTCTTTAATTAATTAATTTTTAGTTTTCAACATTCATTTACGCAAGATTTTGAGTTCCAAATTTTCTCCTCATCTCTCCCCTCCCCAACCCAAGATACCATGCATTCTAATTGTGCTTTTCCCCAATCCCACTCCCTTCTATCACACCCCTGCCCTCCCTTATCCTCATCTTCACCACACAAGGGCAAGACAGATTTCCATACCCCTCTTTTTGTAACCTCTCATTTTCCAGGTGCATGCAAAAACAGTTCTCAACATTTGTTCCTAAAACTTTGAATTCTAACTTCTTTCCTTTCCTCCCTCCCCATCCATCCCCACTGAGAAGGCAAGCAATTCTTTATGGGCCATACTTGTGTAGTTATGCAAAAGAGTTCCATAATAGTCATGTTGTGAAAGATTAACTGTCTTTCCCTCCATGCTATCCTGCCCCCATATTTATTCTGCTTTCTCTTTTTGACCTTGTTCCTCCCCAAAATCATTTACTTCTAAGTACTCCCTCCTCCTATTTATCCTCCCCTTTATCATTCCCTCCCACACCCCACTTATCACCTTCTTCCCTACTTTCCTGTTGTGTAAGATAGATATTCATACCAAATTGAGTGTGCATGTTATTCTCTCCTTAAGTCGAATATGATGAAAGTAAGCTTCACTTTTTTCCCTCTCACCTTCCCCCTTTCCTCCTCCATTGAAAAAGTTTTTTCTTGCCTCTTTTATGAGAGATAATTTGCCCCATTCCATTTCTCCCTTTCTCCTCCCAATATATTCCTATCTCAGCCTTAATTTTATTACTTTTTGAATATCATCCCTTCCTATTCAACTCACCCTGTGCCCTCTGGCTATATGTGTATAATCTCTCCAACTACCCAAATACTGAGAAAAGTCTCAGGAGTTTCAAATGTTATATTTCCATGTAGAAATGTAAGCAGTTCAACTTTAATAAGTCTCTTAGTATTTCTCTTTCCTGTTTACCTTTTCATGCTTCTCTTGATTCTTGTGTTTGAAAGTCAGATTTTCTATTCAGCTCTGGTCTTTTCATCAAGAATGCTTGAAAGTCCTCTATGTCATTGAATGACCATTTTTTCCCTTGAAGTATTATACTCAGTTTTGCTGGGTAAGTGATTCTTGGTTTTAATGCTAGTTCCTTTGACTTCTGGAATATTATATTCCAAGCTCTTCAATCCCTTAATGTAGAAGCAGCCAGATCCTGTGTTATCTTGACTGTATTTCCACAATACTTGAATTGTTTCTTTCTGGCTGCTTGCAATGTTTTCTCCTTGACCTGGGAACTCTGGAATTTGGCTACAATATTCCTAGGAGTTTTTCTTTTTGGATCTCTTTCAGGAGGTGATTGGTAGATTATTTCAATATTTATTTTACCCTGTGCTTTTAAAATATAATGATAATTTCATGAAAGATTATCATAGCTTTCAGGTAGTCCCATAATTTTTAGAGTATCTCTCTTGGGTCTGTTTTCCAGATCAGTTGTTTTTTCACCGAGATATTTCAAATTGTCTTCTATTTTTTTATTCTTTTGGTTTTGTTTTGTAATTGCCTTGTTTCTCATAAAGTCCTTAGCTGCCATCTGCTTCTTTATTATTTTTAAAGAATTCTTCATTGAACTTTTGAACCACCTTTTCCATTTAGCAAATCCTGCTTTTTAAATCCTTCTTTTCCTCATTGACTTTGTGGACCTCTTTTGCAATTTGGGTTACTGTATTTTTAAAGGAGTTATTTTCTTCAGCATTTTTTGGGTCTCCTTTAGCAAGCTGTTGACTGGATTTTCATGATTTTCTTGCATCTCTATCATTTCTTTTCACAATTTTTCTTACACCTCTCTTACTTGATTTTCAAAATCCTTCTTGAGTTCTTCCATGGCCTGAGACCATTGCATATTTTTTTGGAAGCTTCGGATGTAGAAGCCTTGAGTTTTAGGTCTTCCTCTCATTGTATTCTTTGTTTTCCCTCATCTGAAAAGATGGAAGAAAATGCCTGTTACCCAAGAAAGTAGCCTTCTATAGTCTTATTTTTCCCCCTACTTTTTGGGCATTTTCCCAGTCAGTTACTTAACTTTGGAGTCCTTTATCAAGTGGAGGGTATCCTCCAGGGACCTGTAAGTTCTCAGTTCCTCCAAAGTGATACAATGAAGGGAGAACTGTTTACTCCTCTCCTGGCCTGTGCTCTGGTCTGGGAGCAACCACAAGCTTTTCTGCTCAGGATCTGTGCTTAGGGTTCCCTCTCCAGAACTTCTACCAACTTCACACTGTCAGAGCTTCTTTTGACCCTAGGACTGCCATTCAGAACTGAGTTCATATCAGCTGCTTGTTTCCCACAGGGTCTTTAGGCTGAGGCCTCCAAAATGCAGCCTGTTGGTGCAGTGGCTGCCACCACCACCAGATCCAGATAAACTCCCTTCTTACTCAGGTGAAAGAGTTTTCTCACTGAACTTTAAAGCTATTTTTGGCATTTGTGAGTTGTGAAATCTGGGAACTGCAGCTGATGCCTGTGATTCCATGCCCTGAAGCTTGCTCCAGTGCTGTCTGTGCCCTGCAGCCAAGGCTGAACTATGCTCCCCTATGAGTCTGGTGCAATAGACCTTTTATGTTGGCCTCCCAACTGTCTTGGGCTGGAAATCTCTTTCGCTCTTTTGTTTTGTAGCTTCTGCTGCTCTAGAAGTTGTTTAGAGTCATTTTTTACCGGAATTTTAAGGGCTATGGGGGTAGAGCTAGAATAGACCTGTCTTACTACTCCAACATCTTGGCTCTGCCACGATTCCTTGGGTTGTTGTACTGACCTCCATCTCTTAGAATTTGGCTTCCCTTGTTCTTTGACATTAGTAGAGCAGGGTTTTCAGGGTCATTTATGGCATCACATAACAGAGTGTTTAGATACTGTTATCTTTGATCTTGGCTGTTTTGACCTAAGCTCAGTAGCATGTTAGTAATTCTTCCAGCTGTTCCTCCCCAGGGTTTTCAAGGTCTGCACCCTAGAGCTTTCTCAGGTAAGTCCTCCATTCTTGCAGAACCTAGACCTAGAGTGTTGCAGACTATTATGCTCAGGAGGAGGGAAAAGAAGTGCTTTTCTTGTCTGTGTGTTGCTGAATGATTTTGTGTAATTCTGGAGTAGAAGATTTTACTTACTATAGTTTCTTGTTAATTTATGATCATTTATTCTGTGTGACATGAAGTTTAGTTCTGCTAGAGTGAGTATGTGGGAGCTGGGCTGCCTGACTCTACTTCTGGAGGCTGCCTTCTTTAACAGCTTTTGAAATGTAAGGGGCAGGAGCAGCTAGGTGGTACAGTGGATAGAGTGCAGGCCCTCGAATAAGGAGGACTTCAATTTCATTTCACATTTCAACCTGAGTTCAAATTTGGCCTCACATTCTCACCAGATGTATAGGTGATCAAGTCACTTAGCCCTAACTGAGTCCAAAACAAAATGCAATAAAAGTAATTTGTGAAATGTCAACAAGTCCAGGTAGACATACGAGTCAGGATGATGGTCCAATGCTTACATATTAAAAGGGAAACCTCACTTTATCTTTTGGTCAGTGAGGAGGAAAGAAAAATTGTGTGAGTCTTTAAAGGAGATACTCTATAGAAAGAGAGGATTGAAGTTGAAGGGATACATGAATCATACTATTATCTGTGCTGGCAAAAGGAAGCATAAGGAAAAAAGATAAAATGAACAGCAGACTTTACTGAACTGAGGAGGGAGAAGATGAAAGTGAGAGAGGGAAGAAGAATGAATGTTGTGGGGGGGGAATTTATTCAACCAAAAAAAACAACTATGGAAGGCAAAGAAACAAAAATGAATTGAAGGTTTAGCAGTTTGGTTCTGGACCACAGATTACAAAATAGGAATTACTAAAACTGTCCAATAATGAATTCTTTCCTTTTGGTAAACACAGAGTCTAGCTCAGGGCCACTAAGTGTTCATAGGTGATTAATCAATGTTTTATGAGTGACTAAATGGATATACATGACTACAATTTTATAAAAAATTATAGGCTATTCAAGTTAAAGAACATATCTTTTCTTGTTAAATATCAACATATTACCAAGTTAAAAAATGTTACTTGCACATACAGAACCATGTGATTAAATTAGGCAGTTTTTCTTAATTCTTTCAGGAAATATGCTCCTTTATGGGATTTAATTCAATGTTTGTTGAGAAATGTTTTGTGTAAAATTATCAATAAAGTTTTACATATATCATACAATGAGAGGGTTTGATTTACATGATCTGTAAGATTTTTTCCAGTTCTATACCTCTGATCCTTTGGATTTGTATTATAATTACCTATGTATTTTATTTCTATTAGTTGATAAGCTCCTATAAGTCCAGAAATTCATTGCCATTTCATGTTTTATTTGTGGTATGTGACACTGTGCCTTATGCAACATATACAGTACTTTGAATTAAATACAATCACTTATGTGCTTGAATGTCTCCAAGACAAATTTTCCTTCTGTAATTACAGCCTTTCAAAGGGAATTTTCCAGTGGATGAAAATCAGAAACTTATCGGTGACTGTAGATTTGCGTGATACTTGGGAGGTAGGTGAATTGTGGAAACAGACAACAAAAAATAGCCTGTTGCTTTGAGGTGAAGTTAGTCCTACTTAAAAGTTATTGTAACTGGAGAGGAAGATACTCAAATAGCTGTATGTGAATTTTATCAAATGAAAAAATGCAGGACACTTTGTTAAATGGAATATGTGCAGGGCTAAAAACCTAGACTTCTAATTTTAAGTTGAAAGTGAATTTTATCAAATGAAAAGATGGAAGGCAGCTTGTGAAATGGAATATGTGCACGGCTAGAAACATAAACCTCTAACTTTAGCTCTGACACTGATTTGGGGATGCTGAGTGAGTCATATCAGCTATCCTTTGAAGAATGAGGGCAATTGGAGTAAAAGATAGTGAAGTCTCTTGACCCTAGTGATATACTCTATCATTCTATACTAATATAAAATGAACATCAGTGGGAATTAAATGAGGATTGACACACTAATCAGAAAATCCTGGGAATTATGTATTTTAAGAATGATATACTTTAACATGTTGTTGAAGCAGCCTCTGTTTGTAACAATAGGATCTTGGGTCCCCTGAGGTGCGTTATAGGATGGATAGAAGAGAAGAGGTGTACTCCCAGGGTTTCTTCTAACCTCCCAGAAATTTAGACATATTGTCATATTTAGATCAAGGGGAAAGAACCCAGGATTCATTGAATGGGAATGGCAAGTGAGAGAGTAATTGGTGTGCTAGAAAATAACAAAATGTAAAGACAAGAGAAAGTAGATAAAAGCTGGGGGTGGGGGATTTATTTTTCTGGGGATTGTTACTATTTTTGTTTCTTAGCAGTGGAGATTTTGTCACCCATTTCAGACTGAAAGGCTAATTTGATATTTTGGAATACTTTGCCTTTGGATCCCATGATTTTAAATTTCATTTACTGAAATTGTCACCTAACTTTCAGATTTTCATACTTTGTTTGAAAATGTATATGGGAGTCAGTGCCACATAGATGAAACTCAGTTAATATTTGCTTTCTAAAACTAGAAATATGCCTGGTGAAGAGCTGTCTTCTGAACCAGCATAGTAAAAATGTCAGAAGACCTGTACTCAAATCATCGTTTGGTTGCCCATTATGTTGCACTTGAAAATAACTTCTCGGGGCGGAGCCAAGATGGCGGAGTAGAAAGACTCACATTTGCTAGCTCCGAACCCACAGCCCATGGATTCCCTCTAAAAAGAACTCCTGACAAATTCTGGAACAGTGGAAGCTGCGCAGAAACACAGTGAAGGAGATTTCCGTTGCAGAGAGCCCTGAAAAACCCACCCCAAAGGTACCCCAGACGGGAGCGGAGTCCTCCCCTCCCCTGCCCCGGCCACACCGCACTGAGAGGAGCGAGCAGACCCAAGCAGGCGTCAGGGACCTGAATCTCCGGCAGCTGGGAAGGTCCCTCCACCCACAGACGCACAGGTCAGTGAGAGAGACAGGCTGAGAGGGGAGCGGGGGATCTCCGGGACTCGGACCCCCAGCGGCCGTGGCAGAGGCGAGGCGGAGGCAGCTCCGCCAGAGACTCCCGGGGCGGACAGGGGCTCCACGGCGTCTCCATTGCAAGAGTTCTCT
>JAQQSK010007139.1:0-14112 GCA_028658325.1 Potorous gilbertii
GTCTAGCTAAGAGAACTCCTTTCTCATGGCAAAATGTACTTAAGGCAGTCAGTTTCTGTACTGAGGCAGCCAGAACATTTCTGGCTCCATAATTAAATCATAAATGTATGCATTTAGCCTGTTGCCTTTTCTTTAACCAAGTTTTCAGGTTAACACTGGTAAATGGTAGACATTTCTTGTATTGACTTAAATCCCACATAGTGCTCACTAGGTCTGCTTTCTCAGATGAGTATATGACTCCATCCATTGGTAATAGACTCAAGAGGAGTGAAGTTCTTGGCTAAGGCCCAGTCAGGCTAACTCAGGGGTCAGTTCAGTTTTTAAAGGCCATCTGGCAGGTGACTGATCCTCAGTCAGCCAATCACTAGAAATCCCCTATGTTTCATCCGTTGCCTTCATCCAATGGCCAAAGTCTTATCATGTCAGGTTGTTTACAGCCCATTATTGGGTGGTTTGGAAAAAGACTCCAAATCCGAGAGGGGGCTCTCTCAGTCAGCCTCCTTTACGTTAGTGTATATTTTAATTTTAAACACAGTACACTACCAAAGCACATTGTTTTCACAGGTAATTGGTGAGACACTATACGCAGTGGACGGAAGACTGCATTGGGAATTTGAAAGGGCCTGCAATCAAATTCCAGGTCTGCCATTGACCCAGAGGACTTCAGACTAGACTCTCTGTATAATGAATGGTTGAACTAGTTGACCTCAAAAGTCCTTTCCAGTTTTAAAAGTGTGATCCTGTGTTTCTCCCTTTTATTCTTTGTTTGGAATGTTGGTTATTGTGACTCATCATAAAGTTTACAATAAAATGGAGAAATGGAAGGAATGGGCCTGCAATTTCATCAGTATAGGAACACCCCGGTGAGAAAACTCTCTCTCCTGACACAGGCCAGCATCTGCTCTACAATTCAGAGTTGGCCTGGAGTAATACGAGGTTAAGTGACTTGACCAGGATCACTCAGGCAGGATGTGTCAAAGCCGGGTTTTGGACCCAAGTCTTCTTGGCTAAAGGCTGACTCCCCTAAGTCTCCCAGTAACAAAGAAACAAACAATTGAAATCCAATTAAATTAAAAAATTAAGAGGTACTGATTAGAGTCTTCAAATGTAAACAGAGGGAAACATTTCCATACAGAGAACATAAAGAAGAGATCTCATAGGAACCTCTGCATATTGCATATCACATGGGATTTTTTGCTTACAATTTTTGAAGATTGAAGACTTCTTCCAATAAGTTACATCTTTTCCCAAGAAGATTTGGGGAGAGGGGCTCCATTCCACCCATGACAAGTGCCTTCTGTGTGTGAACCACTCTGCCAAGCATTAGGAACCCAAAGAGCACCTGCCTTCAGGGAGTTTATATTCTAACAGAGCAAACAGTGATGGTTTGGTTTGGGGGTTTGTGACACTTTTAATAAGCTCTATTGGTTCCCGTTGTCTTTCATTCCATCATAGTCATTGGCAGACATGCTCTCTCCCAATAAATCTCACCTTGTAAAAAAAAAAAAAGTTAAACCAGCCCATACAGTGACAGCACCTGACACAGAGTGGCATCACAAGAATGAAGTCAGGGCCATCGGAAAGGTAGAATTGACAGGTTCTCCTGTCTACACAGCATGTGCTGTACCATCCTACCTCCCTTCATTGTGGGTGTCTTTGCATCCCCAGGAAAGAGTCCAGGACCTGTATAGAATAGGCGTTCAATAAATGCTTCTGTGTTGACTGATTGGCTGGTTGACTCCTCCAAAGCCTAAGCAAAATATCATCTGTTTCATGAAGCCTTCCCTTAGCCCCAACCTGAAGAGCTCTCAGAGAACTTCAGCTTCTCTTAGAGATTGCTCAGATATTTCCTTGGACTGTGTTTTTTGTTTTATCTGGCCCTGATAGAAGGTAAACTCGGAAGGAACAAGACCTCTCCCCCACTGCCTAGCCCAGTGCCTTTCCTAGCTGCGATACACAGTTAGCTATGGTTAATAGAAGGCTAAGCACTCCTCCAACCCACACTGACCACATTCTGGCCCCCTCCACCTGTGTCACTAGAACGCTCAGTGCTGGCTTAGCCAAGCACACCTGTCCAGATGCATGAGCTGCTGCCAGTCTCCCAGGAATCTCATTTCGTGTGCCTATTCCTCATTTTCTAATGAGGTTACAAAAGTGCAAAAATTAGTAAGAGGAAGTAAGTGTGACTCTCTGTGCCTCAGTTTCCTCCTATATCTCTAAAATTCCATGCAATTTGGGGATCTTCTGATATGCCAAGCAGAAAACATGCCATGGGAGGGAAAAGGTGGATTTCCAGGGTGTTTCGGATTATTTCACAGAATACGCTGGGCCCCACCACCCCAGCAGCCCCTCATTTCAATGCAAAAATCCTTTCCTGCTTTATCCTTCCTTGACTATAAGGTGGGCAGAGTCTGAGGTCTGGCTAAAGTCGTTTAAAATAGCTAATCTAAATGTGGCAAAATAGATAAAATGCTTCACAAACCTTGAAGCCCTATAGAGATGCCAACCACTGTTGTTATCCCTGCTACTAACCTCAGTAGCCAATGTTTTTGGATATTTGATAAATACTTGCTGTATTGAATTATAGTCATGTTATTGGAGACTGTGTGGTCCCATGGAAAGAACGCTTGACTTGAAGTCAGAGAACCACATTCACATGGTGACTCTCTCTGTCCCTTCCTGCCCAGGTGACTGTAGGCAAATCCCTAATCATTCCAAATATTCTTTTCTGTCAAATAATGGATTAGACAAGGTGATCTCTAGGTGACCTTTCCATATTTAAACTAGAGGTCAAGACTCTATAAAGGGATGTGATCATCCCTGAGCCATTTCATCTCTGGCTGGCTCACAGTCCAAACATTTACGGCTTCTTTGTTCTCTACCTGGCATCTGCCAGGAGACCCCAGGCCAGAGCAGGAACTCGTCCTGAACCATTCCAAAGAAATCTTGGCATTTTCTCCTGGCTCCACTCATTATTTCACAAACCCTCCAAGACCACTTTTCTATCAGCTCAAGGGTACTTTGTGAGCCTCTAAAGTCTTCCATGAAAGACTATAGCACCAAACACAAACACACTTGGGCAGAAGGAATTCTGGGCTTCCTTTTGACAGCTGTGTTTGTGCTGAGTATGAAGGGAGAAAAGGTTCCCATTTCGAGGACCCCAGTTAAAAATTGGGACTAGGGCTATTGTCCAGGCTCAGGGAAGATGCAGATCCTGCTGAGAGGAAGTTCACTGCAGAACAAAGCAATCCTTTAGAGAAGTCTGCATGCCAAACTACACCCTGAATGTGGAATGCAGCCTCTGACAGTGCATCCACAGAGGCCACTGATTTATGGGAAAATGACCAGTCGCAGAGTGAGAAAGGACCTCAGAGGTCAGTGGGGCCAAACCATACCTGTCATTTTCTCTCCCACATCGCCACCAAGTGGCCATCCAGGTTTGGAATTAAGACATCTAGGAAGGGTCCCCAGCCTCCAGGGGTGAGCAGCTCCTGCAGCTTTGGGACACCACCAATTATTAGGAAGTGTTTCCTTACAGCAAACCTAAATCTACCCCTTGGCTGCTCCCCACCACCACAAAATGAGAGGTATATCTCTGGATTTGGTCACTGAGGAAATTTGCTTTTTACATTATTCATATTGGTTTTGAAAGTTTGGAGTTTTCTCTCTCTTTTCCAAAGAGAAGAGGGTGCAAAGGTGAGAAAACAGATTTTTGCTTGTTGAAAAAAGTAATTAAAACAAATTTTGATATGTGACTGCAATAAGATTTTACTGCGCCATGAGTAATTAGGAACACAGCAGACTTATGTGAACTGATACAAAGTGAAATGAGCAGATCCAGAAGAACCATTTAAGTGAAAATGATCAGAATAAAGTGAAATGAAACAACTTTGAAAGACATCATCCTAGTGAGCAAAGCAGCCCCCAGCCAGAAGACCCACAAAACCAACCGAAGAGACTGGAGAAGGCAAGGCTGTTTGGGGCTGTGGATTTCTGCTTCCTCCATGCCCAGAGTCAACATCACCTCTCCCACAAGACCTCAGTTTCTTATTTTGGATAATGGCACCGCCATTCTTCTGGGGCTTTGGCAGGCCATTCTTTTCTCCTCAAACACTCTTTGCCTGATCTCTTATTCCATCCTACTCCTACCCTTCTTCCTCCTGGTCTGGTCTCCTTATCCCCACTGCATCTCTCCCATTTCTCTAGACCTGTTCATCTCACCCTTCACTGATTTCCCATTCATTAAACCAATATTTAATAAATACCTTGAGCACGCCAAGACCTTCTCTTAGATTGAGGATGGAGGGGGGGTCAAGACAGTTATTGCCATTTCATTGGTCAGTGTCTCAGGCATAATAAGATACTAGCATAAATAACCAGACTACACAGCACAACGTAGAACAGAGGGCATTCTTTTTCTGCCTTCATTTCTCAACATCTAGAACAATAACATCCATGTAGCTTGTGCTTCATAAATGTTCTCTCCGTCAAGTGACTGAAGATACAAAATCACACAACTTGTGTCAGTGAGGGGCAGAAAAGGGAATAGAGCCTCACCATCTCGGGGAGTCAGGGACAGCCTCCTGGGGGATATAGCCTAGAACAAAGGGTAGAAATTCAGTAGAAAAGATAAGGAATGAGAGCATGCCAAGTCCAGACTTGCCCAATGCAGCAAGTGGCAGTAATAACTTATTCTATGCAATTGAGGACTTCACAATGAAATTTCAGAGTTGAAAATTACTGTAGAAGTAAGTCAGTCAGGATTACATTAGTTAGTCAGTCGACAAGAATGTACTAGATGCCAGGCATCACGCCAAGTGATGGAAATGCAAAGAAAGACAAAAAACTGTCCACGCCCTCAAAGAGTGTCCATTCTGATGGGTAAGACCATGTGTGATTTTGTACTACAAGAAACCTTAGAGATATCTGGCCCAATACTCCATTTTACAGATGAGAAAACTGAGTCCAACAAAGGTGAAGGTACTGTCCAAAGTCATAGAGTTTAAAAGAGGAAGAGCTAGGACTGATCCTAGGTTCCTGTGTTCTTAAAGACTTTTCTAAGTCATTACAGCCTTCTAGTTTCTTTGGAAGGTTCTTTGGGAACAGGATTGGTTTAAAGAGTTTTTTTCCTTGAAAGGCACAATTTGACCTTGAGTATTAGTAATGTATATTTAGTGTGACCTGGAGGCAGTGTGGCTCCCAGGGCTCCTTTCACCAACCCAGCTGAGCTTGGTAGCTCACATGGACCTCTCCCTCCACAAAGTGGCAAAAGAATCCAGGCATACACCTATGGCACAAAGCAACAGAGATCCAAAGAGCAGGTCTGCTCTTAGGTAAATGGCAGTGATAGCAGGGGCAAAAGGACACCATCACTTGATTCAGCAGGCCATGTACCTGCTGAAGGTGCCACCAGCAGCCTCAGAGAACCTCAGGACTATGTTGCTTTCCTTCCATCTTGGCTATCTTTGTTTTATTGGTAGGAAAATATTTTAATAGAAATTACTATTTTACACCTGACTTTGCTTTTTATCTCTTGTTTATGTATAGATTGCTTCATATCCATAAATCTAATAAGTAACATGTTCTTTTAACCTTCTTGAAACCTCTCTCTTCATATCTAGGTAATCCAAGGGTAGCCATCTCTGGGGGAAGGAGGGAGGGGAGGGATGGGGGAAGAAAGGAAAAGAAAAAAAGAAATTTACATGCTAATTTTGTTGTATATCTGAAAGCAAGCAAGTTGTGCATAATAGATTTGCAGTTTCATATGCAATCATCTTCTTATTGTACTATGTTATGGAAATGTTCTTTTTATTCCATAAATTAAAAATGAAATTTTTTTTTAAAGTACGCTGGAGTCAGCTCATACGGGCTTGTTGGACTCTTATTAAACGTTTAGTGTGAGCATTTATACCTCAGAGATCAGCAAAGGCTACAAATCAAACCTTGGTTTTTTCTATTATTTAGACTTAAGGAAAATTATGGAGAAATATATTAATAATGTAGATTAATCCTTAAAAGTTGTGTCTTCAGAGAGCCAGTGGTTAAATATTTACCAGCACACACCTGGACTCACCTACCCCTCCCCCACATACATACACTCCCTTGTTTTGATCAAATAGTTAGGGGATATGAGTTATGATTATTGCATAAGAGGAACTAAGTCCCCAAAGCCCAGAGATAGTGTTGCAAACCCAGGCTGGCCCATCTCCTGAGCATCTCTCTCTGACTTCAGCACAAAAGGGCAGATGGCCCACATCACTCTGTAGGCCAACTCAGGGCAAGGATTAGCATCTCTGATGGCTGACAGACAAGTCAAGCCTCAACATTCCCTGCAGTTAGCTGTGGAGGGAGCGAGGGCTGGTGGGGAGAGGGAGAGGCTAATGGGGCTGAAAACCTGGCCTCTGACAAGGATAGCATAAGGAGCCTCCCCAGAGCCCCTGGTTTCCCAATACAAAAACACTTCAGACAAGAAAGATGGCCAGACTCTGGACTCCCGTCCACAGACTGGTACTCCAGGGGTCTGAAGGCTAGGAGAGATCAGAGCTGGGGTGGTTCTAGCCCAGAACCCAAGGGATCTTTGGATAGATTTGTTTTGTCACTTCATTTGTGTGACCCTACATTTGGGGTTTTATTGGCAAAGATACTGAAATGATTTGCCATTTCCTTCTCCAACTCATTTTACAGTTGAGGAAACTGAGGCAAATAGGGTGAAGTGACTTGCCCAGGGTCACACAACTAGTAAATGTCTGAGGTCAGATTTGAACTCAGTTCTTTCTGACTCCAAGCCAGCATTCTATCTACGGAACCACTAAGCCACCCTGGATCAATTCCAGGGGGCCATAAATTTGGAATGGGATCAAAGTTACATCTTTATTTTTACTTTCCTCTAAAGGAAATTTAGCTGTTCCTTCTTTTATTTAAAATCATAATTGCGAGGAGGGGTCCCAAGTTTCACCAGCCTGATTGTCTCAGGAGTCTGAGACATAAGCAGGGGTTCAGAAGCCCTGATCTAGTCCAACTGAGCTGAACCCAGAGAGAAGAAATGATTGGCTCAGGGGTTACAGAGTCAGCCTTGCCTAAGACTATATCCAGTGAAGCCAGTGAAGCGGAACGGTTGGTGGTGGGGTTCTTCATTTTCTGGAGTATACAGCTGTGGATAAAGGAGGCACTAAACTGTTGTGTGGGGGAGGTCAGTGACTGCCAGGAGAGGTGCGTGAGCTAGTAAATTATGCAAATTATGCAAATTGGCAACAGCTGACTTTGATGAGAATGCAAATGACTAGTGAAAATGTTGCTGTTGCCTAGTGTTGCATTTTTACACACTCCACAGCTTTTCAAAAAGTCCAACTGTCAGTTGGCTCCATTGCTGAGAGATCAGCAGGTAGGCTGCAGTAGACAGAGTGATCCAAGTTCAAAAACCATGTCCTATACTGCTGTGTGATCCTAGGAAAACCACTTGACCTCTCTCAGACTCAGTTCCACCATCTATAAAATGGGAAGAATCCAATGAGATAATGGGAGAATCCAATGAGATAATGTACAGAAAGGGCTTTAACCCCCACAGCATGGGGGTTCTCATTAGGCTGAAGCAATTTTATTGTAAATTGTTCTTGTTTTACAGAGGACAGTTTTAGAATCTGTCAGTGCCCAGTTATCTGGGAAACTAGGAAGAGGTCAGTTTGGAGGCTGGGGCAATATGGGTCTCTCCTCCCCTGCTCACCTTGGGTTCTTTGGATTCTCATCCTTAAACCTCTAAACAGCATGGCTGCTGGACAGATCCCAGGCATCACCTCCTTTCCAGGCCTGGAAGGTGTAGGAAACACAGTGATAGGACTCAATCCCAGAAAATTGAGAAGGCAGGGACCCCAAAGGGCTATTGGTTAATCGGCTAGTTGGCCCCTGAGTAATTGAGGCTGGTCTATAGGGCACAGAGTACCTGCAAAGAACCCTCAAGGCATTCACTCACTCAACATGTGTGTATGTATGTATACATGTATATATGTATGCATATTTGTATTGTGTATATGTATGTATATATGTATATGTGTATACATGTACATGTATGTATATAGGTATGTATGTGCATGTATATATATATATATATATATATATATATATATATATATATATAAAACACCTGCTTTTGCTAGCATTGTGCAAGATATAATTTTGCTTACGCAATATACAAGAAAAAAGAAATTGGTAGTATACGGAGATCAAAGAATTTTAGTACTCAGTATAGCTCAAGGAGTTTTTAACCTAAGATCTGTGGACGGATTTCAGGGGATGAGAGAACTTGGATGGGAGAAAAAAATTCAATTTTCTTTTCACCAACTTGTAAGGGAAATGCAGCACTATCAGCAATTATATAGAATCATTACCCTAGAAGGCATCCAAAGGCTTCTTTGCCAGGTGTCGAAGGGGTCTAGAACAGAAGAAGGGCCGAGAATCCCAGTTTTAAAAAATCTCTCTCGCATTTTACGGAAAACAAAACAAACCCAAGCCCACAGAAGGAAGGGAGCATAGACCATTAAAACGATATTGTTTTTCCAAAGATGGATTCTCTCTTCAAAAAATCTGAATCCTCAGGTGTGTCCTGATTCTCTCTCCATTGTGTAGACAATTTCACACAATGTGACTTGGGGGCTCCAAGTTTGTAAAGGCACGATGCACAGCCACATAATTAATCCTGCCTGCTCTGAAGGCTCCCTGGGGTGCCCTTCAGCTCCAGGGCTCTGATTCTGTGTGGTCTGGACGACTGCATTCCAGCTGTCTTTTTATGAGGTGGTGTTTATCTCCCTGATCTGCTCCTTGGTGATGCTAAGGCTCCAGCATGGGCTGAGCTGGGAAGATCATTGCAGGATCACTGGGGTTCATACTCACAGCCTCATTCCATCCATCTCACACATAGCACTGGTTTGGCACAGGGTTGGCTTAATAAAGATCCGCCCTGTCACTTCTGGGGCAGAATGGAATCCAACAACTCAAAGGAGCCCTGGACCTTCCCTAGACTAACTATGAAAAGCTCCAAAGACTTCAAAAGACCAGCCAAGAGGAGCTATCAATCATTCTTATCCTAGAAAAGTCATTCTTCTCATCTGGTACGATCAGGTTCCAAAAACAGTCCTGGCAGGCCATTTTCCTGGGAATGCCCTTTCTACAAACTCTTCCATAAATGGGTCAAATAATGAGTTTTTATAATTAAATAAAATATTAGAAATTAAATTCACCTTCTGTAGGTTTGCTGAAATAGTCTTTAGGACAAATCTAATAACATATAATTCACACCTCTTGCTATTACCTGGTTTTGATTTATTATAAAAAGTAAGTAATGCTAGCATTTACATAACACTTCAAGATTTACACAGTGTTTTACAAACATTTACATCATTTAAACCTTAACTCTGTGAGGGAGAGACTGTTGTTATCTCCCTTTTACAGATGAGGAAAGTGAGGCTGAAGGAGGCTAAGTGATTTTTCCAGGGTCATCCAGCTAGTGAGTATCTGAGGCAGGATTTGGGTTCAGGTCTTTCTGGCAACAAGTACGTTGCTCTATCTATTTCTTCTGCTAATCACTGAATGGGTGCTGCCTCAGTCAGACTGAGACCTGTTAAAGGCCTTAGCTTGAAAAGGTTAAAGTCACCCACTGCACCCTGGGCCATTTCCAGTCATCCTGATCTATATCTGGCCACTGGACCCACATGGCTCTGAAGGAGAAAGTGAGGCTGGCGACTTTACACAGCCCTGCCTCACTTAAATAAAATTCACTTGCATGTCATGGCATCACCTCCGTGACATCATGGTTCTCCTCAAAAACAAAGGACACAGCAATAACAATCTTCTGCTAAGAATCAACTTCCCACCAGCCACAGAACTGGGAGGCTAAGAGCATTTATGATGGCCACAGCTGGCAGATGTTTTTTTAAATCATTGTTCTGAAGTTTTTATGGTTCATTGTTATGTGCGGGCAATTATGACAGCATTTGGTTTATGACAACACTCTCCTTCTAGTACTGTGTGCTGATGGAGTTCTCCAGTGTTGGTTACGGTCTGCATATGTATCAAGGACGTTGTGACTGTCAGGTCATAAAAGGCAGTGAGTAGCTGATGGATAATTCTGATGGGATCTTACCATTCGATTTGTTGTAACAAATAGTGTTATTTTCATCTGACATTGGTGGAGTTCACATAGAAGGGGTAGTGGGACAAGTAGCTGTCTCATGCTCAGCAAACTATTAGGGAGGGAGAAAAAATGATGCTTATTGTAATTGAGTATTAATGTTTATTATTACTTTTTATGAGAGAGCATCAGGAAGAATCCTCTTTCTGAGTTCAAATCCTTCCTCGGATACTTACT
This sequence comes from Potorous gilbertii, assembly GCA_028658325.1. Taxonomy (NCBI): domain Eukaryota; kingdom Metazoa; phylum Chordata; class Mammalia; order Diprotodontia; family Potoroidae; genus Potorous; species Potorous gilbertii. The sequence continues at coordinate 10,358 of JAQQSK010007139.1, forward strand.
AACTGTATGACCCTGTTTGCCTCAGTTTCCTCATCTGTAAAATGAACTGGAGAAGAAAATGGCAAACCACTTCAATATCTTTGCCAAGAAAACCCCAAAGAGGGTCACAGAGAGTCAGATAGGACTGAAACGATGGAACGACAAAAACAAGAGACAGTGTGGTGTCATGGAAGGTGTCTATGCTCAGTCTCTGAGGATGTGGGTTTCAAGTCTGTCTCTTCATTTTCTTGCTGTGTGACCTTCAGCAAGGGACGTCCCCCTCTGAGCCTCCTCTCATCTCTCATCCAGCCACTTGATATAATCCACCCAAATTCCACAAAGAAAAATGACAGAGTCGGTCTAAATCAAGCCTTCTTGGCCCAAGGTCCATGATGATGTTCATATTTGATAACTGTATCTCAGTAGCATCAGTTCCTTTGTAATCTTGAAACTTTATTTTTTGACCTCAGAAAGATGATGAAGCTCTACTAGACTGCTGCTGTAGAGGTCCTCGGCACAAAAAAAGAATAGGGGGCCTTGCTCTATCTTTAAAATTCCTCCAGGCTTAATATCAACCTATGATAATCACATAATATAATCTAAGAGGTGGAGAAGAAGGGGGGGTGTTCACCCAATAAACACTGCTTCTAGCTAAGGAGAAAAAGATAAACTCAGGCCTTCATACGTACTCAGCCCAGGCTTCTGGACACAGTCACCTTCAACTGCCTGCCCTAAATAAGGAAAGATTCAATCCAAAAGCCAATGAGATGAAGACCATGGAGGACCTTGCTGGAAGTTTGTCAATTCCCTAAACCTTCTCAGTTGAGAAGCTCTGTGGATTTCTACCCAAAGGGCAGGGTTCTGCAGTGACCATGGAAGGCCAGGACAACTGACTGAGTGAAAGATGAAGGCCATATGGTGGCTGACAAATCACCTCCTTCTACAAGGGAAGGGGCCTTAATGCCTGACTAAAGGAGGATGTGATCATCTGGGTTCAAGGGTCCCTCCAGATGTAGGCATCTTTAGCTTGAAGTCGATGACTTACCTGGAAACCATGAAGCAGGCATTGGGTCAGTCACCTTTGGTCTTTGGGTATGCTATCTAAAGAAGGATCACATGAACAGCTTTTGTTATCAACAGACTGAATTTATGTCTCAGCACACTGGGTAAAAAGTTGGTTTTTTTTTTATCCCTAATCACATGCTTACTAAAGAAAAATGTCGCTAATGAAGGAAAACAAGGCCAGCCTTCGAGGGGGTATTTCTCCTTGCCTCCATTCCATGTGCAGAGACCCATATATAGTCCTCAATGTCCCCACCATCCAGGAAACTGAGAACACAGGGCAAAAGCTAAGTGAGCATTTTCCCTAGAGTCCCAAGTATAAGAAAGCTTAAAGAACATCCACACACTCATAAGGCCCAAGACAGTGTTGATGGATATAACTTCTCCCCACCAAGTCAGGCCCTTTCTCTATCTCTGGAATGTCTCACTGTACAATGATTGTGTTATCCACTGAAAAAAAAATACTGATTTTTCAGTACTGTTCCTTTCTTTAGTCTGGGGTCCTGTGTTTGATTATGGGCTCTGTGATTTAAGAAAAACATGGATAAGTTGGAGAATGTCCAGAGAGTGGTAATCAGCATGGTGAAGGGTCTAGTGTCCATGCCACATGAAGAAACCAGGCAGGTATTTTCTGGAGAAGGGAAGTCCAAGACCAGCACATGACAGTCATCTCTGAGCGTTTAAAAGGCAGTTCCGTGGAAGGATGATCAGTTCTGCTCTTTGTGGTATCAGAAGGAAAAACTAACAAAATGGGTGGAAGTCATATGGAAGCTGATTATGCCGGATGCCAGGAAATACTGCTTCCCAAGTGAAATGGACTGCCCCAGAGGTGGTGAGTCCCCGACCTTGAATGCCTTCAAGTAGAGCTGGGTGACCACTTGTGAGGTCCACCATAGTCACAGTCCCTTTAGGGTAAGTGTCAGACAACATGGTCATTAAGGTTCCTTCACTCCTCTCCTCTTGAATTCTCTGGAACACACATGCCTGTCATCTTCTAAGCTTCCTAGATGACTGGCATCCCACTGTCTGTGACATCATTTCTATGACACATGTTTGTGATATCAGAGGTTGGCAAACAATCAGATGCACTCAAATGAGACCAACTTGCCTCTCTTTATCACAGCTGAGAGAATACTATTGCTTGGGAAAGCAGGGGTTCTGTGATGGAGGAGAGGATGACAGAGAGTATGGAATGATCTGGATGCCAAGGCAAGAAGGCAGCTTGGCCACCTTCCTTCCTCTGCTTGGCCTGACAATCACTGCACTCAAGCTGGGTCCCTGTATGAGCTGTTCTGACCAGAGATCCTTGGATCTCCATAATTCACCAGTACTTTGTTGTCCCTGACAAGACATCCCCCGTCCTGTGCCCTGGTAACTACAAGGGCCTTCCTTTGGGTAAGGCTACATCCCTACCTGAATTAAACTGGCTTCTTCTGTAGGAGCCTGTACATCCCAGAACAGTAGCTGCTGTGGCCTGTGCCAATGGATGCTGAAGGAGCTCCCATTATTCAGAGGATGCTACTCAAAGACACCTCCTACTCTGTGACTGATGGTTAAGATTGATGACTAGCATTTTTCTGGCACTTTTAAGTCGTGTATTTCAGGCATTCTCACAACCCTGGGAGGTAAGCACTATTATCCCATTCTACAGATGAGGAAACAGAGACACAAAGAGAGGTTAAGTGATTTGTCCAGAGTCACACATCAGTCAGTGCCTGGGGTCAGTTTTGAACTCAGGTCTTCTAGACTCCAGGACAAGTTTCTCACTGCACCACCTGGAGGCCTAGAATATCCTGATTGGCATAGTCACATGTGAGGCTGCCCAAAGAGGTAGCTTTTGAGATAAAAGCCCCACCTATGACTATAATTTCTATGACCTATATCCCCCTATTAAAATAGGAGCTCCTCCTTTGCTTGTGTTTGAGTCTGTATTACTTAGCACTCATAGGACACACTGGCCTTAATAAAAGCCTTTTTCATTCATTGAGCTGAGTAAAGCACCATCTTGAAAGATGAAAATTATTTAATAATACCTGGTGGTTAAGGGTTAAGAGTTCACCAATTCTGAATGATTCCTAGAAATGGATTTGGAAAACTCACCCTCCCAATGAGTGCCAAAGGCCATCTAAGAGAGTGAATACTGCAGTAATTCTATCACTGACTGTCAACTGAGCTCATTAGGAGAAGGATGCCTGAAGAACAGGGGAATACTTGCCCTGCTCCGTAGGCTTCCTCATAAGACCTCATGCTCACCTATCCCATTTATGAGAAACTCTTAGAACAACAGAAAGTCCAGGAAAACCCTTAGTCCATAACCTCTGACCCTTGTTACATCTGTCACTTGTAGTGCCTGTGGTCTCTTTTCCATAGTACCAATCACCATCACTGATGGCCAAACATGATGTGCCAAGGGCCACCCAGGAACTGTCATGATGAACAAAAAGGCTGGTTCCTCATGGCACAATCCCCTTGCTTGCTTGTATGGTTTCACTCCAAGGCTTGTTCACGTAGAGCAGAGGGGCCTGAGACCTAAGAGGCAGAGCTCAAGCATGAGTAGGGGGCTCTCCTCCTCCATCATGGCCTGCCTTGCTCTGACCCTTCTCACTAAGACCATTCCTATAAAGAAAATATCTTTGAGATCCCTCAAGGAGGCCTGATCCATCAGCTGCCTAGTTAAGGGAATCTAGGCAAGTCACTCTTCCAGTTAGAACTGG